>JALIGW010000003.1:205738724-205855083 GCA_023053685.1 Diadophis punctatus similis | reverse complement strand
TCTAGTTTAATGAAAAGAAGGACTAGGGTGACATGCGAGCAGTCTTCCAGTATTGGAGGGGCTGCCACAAAGAGGAGGGTGTCAATTTATTCTCCAAAGCACCAGAAGGAAGACAAGAATCAATGGATAGAAACTAATCAAGGAGAGAAGCAACCTGGAATTAAGGAGAAACTTCCTGATAGTGAGAGCAATTAATCAGTGGAACAGCTTGCCACCAGAAATACTGGGTGCTCCATCACTGGAGGTTTTAAAGAAGAGACTGGACAGCCACTTGTCTGAAATGGTATAGACTAGAGTCTCCTGCTTGAGCAGGGGGTTGGACTAGAAGACCTCCGAGGTCCCTTCCAACATTGTTATTCTGTTAATTTATATTTAAGGGTATTTTTATCTCCCAAAACATCCTGAAGGCACACAGGTAGTCCTTGACCTATGACCAGAATTGGAACCAGAATTTCCATTGCTTGAGTAGGCTGTTGTTAAGTGAGTGACACCTGATGTTATGACCTTTTTTTTTGTCCTAGATGTTAAGCGAATCACCCCTGTGGTCACATGATCCAAATTCAGAGCCTTGGCAACTGACTCATATTTATGACGGTTGCTGTGTCACGTGATGCCTTTTTGTGACCTTCTGTCAATGGGGAAGTTGGATTCACTTAACAACCTTGTTACTCATTATACAACTGCAGTGATTCACTTAACAACTTGGGCAAGAAAGGTCACAAACAGAGCAAAGCCTCACTTACCAACATAAATTTTGGGGTCAATTGTGGTTGTAAGTCGAGGACTAACTGTAATTTGAGAGATACAGGTTGGACAACCACCTGTCTCAAATTGTGTAGGGTTTCCTGCCTGAGCAGGGGGTTGGACTAGATGACCTACAAGGTCCCTTCCAACTCTAATAATAAATCTAAATCTAAAATCTATTCTATTCTATTCTATTCTATTCTATTCTATTCTATTCTATTCTATTCTATTCTATTCTATTCTATTCTATTCTATTCTATTCTCTATTCCTATCCTATCCTATCCCATCCCATCTGATCTCATCCCATTCCATTCTATAATTTTATTCCTCTTTCTCTTAACAAAGTTTGCACACTTAGTGGTTGGGGTCACACCCATCCACACCGATCCACACATACGTTGATGCCCAAAAGTGCTCCCAGTTACCACAGAGAGGTGGATGGCTAGAACGACCAAGAACGCCATAGACCCCAAAGGGTTAACTTATATTTTTAAACCCTTCCGGAGGGGAGAAAAATATGTCTCCGAACATAATTTCAGCATGTTGGAATTGAGTGTTTAAAAGTGTTTGGGGAATAATAGAGAGATGGGGAACACAATGGGAGGGGAGAGCAAATCTTTCTCTCTCTCTCTCCTGGAAAATAATTGACTTTTATGTAAGCAGTAAAGTTTTTATACGTGCGATAATTTACTTGGAAGTTGATATCCATTCACTTGTACAAATTTACATCTACCTTCCAGAACTGACCAGTTTATAATAATAAAAGTCGTTTAATCGTCATTTAAAAAAATGCCACTGAGCAGTCAGGTTGTTTTTAATTCAAAACAGTGATTTCTTTCGGATAATATTTTTACCTTGATCTTTTTTTAATTCTTTTCTTATATTTCTGCCTTTATGTATGGGATTACAGTGCCCATCGTCCTCTGGCAGTGCAGCATCAACCTTTAAAAGAAATGGACAGGGTTTTAACCACAGGGGTGGGGTTTAATCCTCGGTTTAAAACCATTTGTTTAGGGGCTTTTCCAAGTTACAACAGCACTGAAAAATGTTATTTCCCACCGGTCCTCGCACTTAAAACCTTACCTACCCAACTAGGTAGTATCATCAGTGCTAGAGGGAAGTAGGGTTTCTCTCTGAAAGCAAGTTACATGTATGCAAACCGAAAGCAAAGCTCCACTCCCTTCTAGCACTGATGATGCTACCTAGTTGATTGATGAAAAGTCTGCAAGGAAACCACCAAGCTCAGAGAATACCAAGGACTCTGCAGTCCTCCTCCTCCTCCTCCTCCTCCTCCTCCTCCTCCTCCTCCTCCTCCTCCTCCTCCTCCTCCTCCCTCTTCTTCTCCCTTCTCCTCCTCCTCCTCCTCCTCCTCTCCATAAGCTCCACTGCCTTCTAGCACTGATGATGCTACCTAGTTGGGTAATAAAACGTCTGCAAGAAAACCACCAAATTCAGAGAACATGAAGGACTCTGCAGTCGTCGTCGTCCTCCTCCTCCTCCTTCTCATCCTCCTCCCTCTTCTTCTTCTTCCCCCCCTCCCCCCCTCCTCCTCCTCTCCACAAGCTCCACTCCCTTCTAGCACTGATGATGTTACCTAGTTGGGTAATAAAACGTCTGCAAAGAAACCACCAGGCTCAGAGAGCACCAAGGATCCCACCATTTCAACCCTGAGCTACAAATACTCTCCTATCTCCGTACCAAATCATCCCTTTGTCTAATTAGCCTTGGGGAAACACCATCATAGCAGTTTTCCGAAGGCAGCCGAATCTCCGTGGGTCTCACCAGCTCATCCCACCCCTCCCAACCCCCCTCCCTCCCTCCCTCCCCCTTGTGCTTATTTGACGAAATCATCACATTTATGGCCAAATTGAAATGAAATGCAATTTAGTTCCCGTTAAACTTTCAGTCCATCACCTCCCCGGCGATCCCGCAGGACCAGCTAACCTAATCGGCCGATGGTGGTAACTTCATTAAGGGTGCCGGTTGCCCCCACCTGCTTTTTCTGCTGCGGCTGGAAGCCCCTTGCCTGGAATTACTGGAAGATTCGAAGGGAGTTTTCTCTCTCTTTCTTTCTCTCTCTCTCTTTTGATCTGCTGGCTCAGCGTTTCAGCCTCTTTCCTTGAGCGATCCTGGCCCTCTTTTTACCTTTCTGGTTCGATTTCTTTTCTTTTCTTTTTTCTCCCCCACGGAAGGAATAAAATGGCAATTTTTCTCTGAGCTGGAAGGGAGAGGAAAAGGGCTCCTGGAAAAAGGAAGAAGGAAGGGGTTCAAAGAAAGGATGGGAACAGTGGTGGGTTTCAATTTTTTTTACTACCGGTTCTGTGGGTGGGGCATGCATGGCTTGGTGGGCATGGCAGGGGAAGGTTACTGCAAAATCCCCATTTCCTCCCGATCAGCTGGGACTCTGGAGGCAGAGAATAGATAGGGGGGGGGCAGTCAGAGATGGTATTTACCGGTTATCCGCCGAACTACTCAAAACTTCCGCTACCGGTTCTCCAGAACTGGTTAGAACCTGCTGAATACCACCTCTGAGCTGGACCATAAGGAAGGCTGAGCGCCAAATAGCAATAGCACTTTACTTATATACCGCTTCATAGTGCTTTACAGCCTTCTCTAAGCGGTTTACAGAGTTCAGCATATTGCCCCCAACAATCTGGGTCCTCATTTTACCCACCTTGGAAGGATGGATGGCTGAGTCAACCTTAAGCCGGTGAGATTTGAACAGCTGAACTGCTGAACTAGCAGTCAGCTTGCAGTCGCTGACTGAAAGGCCTCAAAGAATTGAGGCCTTTGAACTACGGTGCTGGAGAAGACTCCTGCGAGTCCCTTGGACTGCAAGGCGATCCAACCGGTCAGTCCTAGAGGAGGTCAACCCTGACTGCTCTTTAGAAGGCCAGATCCTGAAGATGAAACTCAAAGACTTTGGCCACCTAAGGAGAAGGAAGGACTCACTGGAGAAGAGCCTAATGCTGGGAACGATTGAGGGCAAAAGAAGAAGGGGACGGCAGAGAACGAGGTGGCTGGATGGAGTCACTGAAGCAGTCGGCCTGAGCTTAAATGGACTCCGGGGGATGGTAGAGGACAGGAAGGCCTGGAGAAATGTTGTCCATGGGGTCGCGATGAGTCAGACACGACCTCGCAACTAACAACAACAAGCCTGGAAGCCATGCCTGGGTGCAGCCTCAAGATCAGGAGTCCCCAAACTCCAAACGAATCCCAAATTTGTCTGGTATAGTGTCCCCTGCTTGAGTAGCGGGTTGGACTAGAAGACCTCCAAGGTCCCTTCCAACTCTGTTACGGTTTCCTCTGCTAGTAGGAAGTCAGGACTCAGTCCAATCTCTGTCTTACAAGAGTGAGGAAGGCTGTTGTGGGATAACACAGAAGAACAGAAGGTTTAAAACCGGAGTTTGATGGCTATTTCCCTCCTTTCAACTATCCCTTTGTTAAGGAATGCGGGGGGGGGGAGACTTGAGGAGGCGCAGAGAGAGAGAGAGAGAGAGAGAGGAGAGAAGAGAGAGAGAGAGAGAGAGAGAGAGAGAGAGAGGCGAGGCAGGGGCAAAAATCTCTCTCCAGGCGCAGATATTCACACGTGACACACGACTTGGGGGAAGTGAGGGGCGCCTCTAATTTCCTTAATGCTGACGGTTCTTTCTCCTTCTTGGAAAGGAAACTCAGCGGGGAACTTAAAATGTGCCTGTGCAGGGTCCGCACCTTCTGGCAGGTGCGTTCCCAGTTTGGCAACAGGAATGCCCCCGGGCCCAGCGTTTGCACGAAGCAGGTGGGGGGGTCTGGGAAGAGGAGGAGGAGGGGGGAAGGTGAGGAGGAAGGGGAACAGGAAGAGGAGGAGGACAGGAGGAAGGGGAAGAGGAGGAGGAAGGGGAATGGAAAGGGGAAGAGGAGGAGGAGGAGAGGAGGAAGGGAAGTGGAGGAGGAGGAGAGGAGGAGAGGAAGAGGAGGAGGAGGAAGGGGAAGGGGAGGAGGATAGAGGAAGAGGAGGAGAGGAGGAGGGAGGAAGGGGAGGAGGAAGATGAAGGGGAGGAAGAGGGAGGAGGAGGAGAGGAGGAAGGGAAGTGGAGGAGAGGAGAGGAGGAGGAGGAAGAGGAGGAGAAAGGGGAAGGGAGGAGGAAGATGAAGGGGAGGAAGAGGGGAGGAGGAGGAGAGGAGGAAGGGAGGAGGAGGAGGAGAGGAGAAGAAGGAGAGGAGGAAGGGGAAGAGGAGGAGGAGGGAAGGAGGGAGGGGAGGAGGAGGAGGAAAGGAGTGGGGTGGGGTGGTGGGGTGGGATAGGGGTCTCTCTCTCTCTCTCTCTCTCTCTCTCTCTCTCTCTCTCTCTCTCACACACACACACACACACACACACACACACACACACCAAGTTCTTTGCCAGTTTTGAGAAACTGCCACTAATAACCCTAAAATCCCAGTGTCTGCAAAAGGGGCCAAAACGCCTCGTTCCCAGATGATCCGAGGGGCGTAATATAAAAAGTGACAGGAAAAGGAAGAAGGTGAAGTTGGGGGAAATAAGAAGAGGTAGACATGGAAGAGAGGAAGAGGAAGGAAGTCTTGCCTCAGCCTGTCCACAAGATGACCTTCGTCATAGAACTCACAATTCTATGGTTGGAAGGGACCTAGGAGGTCTTCTAGCTCAACCCCGTGCTCAACCAGGCAACCCTAGACCATTTCAGACAAATCTCTTCTTAAGAGCCTCCAGTGATGAAGCACCGGCAAGCCATTCCACTGGTTGATTGTTCTCAACTGTCATGAAATTTCTCCTTAGTTCTAAGTTGCTTCTCTCCTTGATTAGTTTCCACCTGTTGCTTCTTGTCCTGCCTTCAGGAGCTTCGGAGAATAGCTTGACTCCCTCTTCTTTAGGGCAGCCCCTCAAATACTGGAAGACTATCATGTCACCCCTGGTCCTTCTGTTCACTAGACTAGCCCTACCCAATTCCAGCAACCGTTCTTAACAGAATAACAGTTGGAAGGGACCTTGGAGGTCTTCTAGTCCAACCCCCTCTACCATTTCAGACAAATGCTTATCCAGTCTCTTCTTAGAAGCCTCCAGTGATGGAGCAGCCACAACTTCTGGAGGGAAGCCGTTTCATTTTTCCCTGTCTGCCCCCCACCCTCCCACCTGCCCAAACCAGCCTCTTCTTTCCAAAGGCAGGCTGGGCATTTGCAGAAAAGACCCTCCCCAGCAAATCTCCAAAGCTCCCAGCGGGGCAACAGGGCCTTCCCTGTTACCATGGTGGCTGCTCCATGCCGGGGCTGCGAGACAAAGGGGGCAAGGGAGGAGAAATTGAATTGAATTGAATTGAATTAAAAGTTCTTATAGGCCGCCCAATCCCGTAGACTCAGGGCGGCGTACAACAGGTATAAGAACAATACAATAATACATAACATTTAAAAAAAACATGACATAATGTTAAAAACCATTCATACATGGGGGAATCTAATGTTCTTCTTCTTCACCCCGCCTGCCGGAAGAGCCATGTCTTTACGGCTTTGCGAAAGGCCAGTAGAGTGGGGATGGTCCGGATCTCTGGTGGGAGTTGGTTCCAGAGAGTTGGGGCTCCCACAGAGAAGGCCCTCCCCCGTGGACCCACCAACCGACATTTGTGGCTCAAGGCTTCTCTCACTGCAGGACTGGCTGTGTGTGTGTGTGTGTGTGGAGGTGGACACCCCAATCCCTTCGGAGCACCCCCTGCTTTCTTGGGGTGATCCTTCCCTCCTTCCTTCTTTTTTCTCCTTAGCTTAGATAGATAGATAGATAGATAACAGACAGACAGACAGACGATGATAGATAGATAGATAGATAGATGATAGATAGATAGATGATAGATAGATGATAGATAGATAAATAGATGATAGATAGATAGATGATAGATAGATAGATAGATAGATAGATATAGATAAATAGATCGATAGATATAGATAGATAGATGATAGATATAGATAAATACCGTATTTTTCGGAGCATAAGACGCACCGGAGTATAAGACGCACCTAGATTTTAGAGGGGGAAAACAAGGAAAAAAGTATTCTGAACCAAATGGTGTAGTAATATATTATTTAATAAAATACCAGTGTAGCAGAATACTTTTTACAACCATGTACACTTTTTACAACCATGTACACTTTTTACAACCATGTACACCTTTTACAAACTTCAAACTTGACAGCTTTAAGACTTGTGGACTTCAACTCCCAGAATTCCTCCTCCAGTCATGCTAGCTCAGGAATGGGAGTTGAAGTCCACAAGTCTTAAAGCTGTCAAGTTTGAAGTTTGTAAAAAGTGTACATGGTTGTAAAAAGTCTTGCCAAGTTTGAAGACCCTTGCACCCCTAACCCCTAACCCAGGGGTCTTCAAACTTGACAGCTTTAAGACTTGTGGACTTCAACTCCAATTCCTGAACTAGCATGACTGGAGGAGGAATTCTGGGAGTTGAAGTCCACAAGTTTGAAGACCCTTGCACCCCCTTGGCAAGTTTAAGCCTTGTGGACTTCAACTCCCAGAATTCCTCCTCCAGTCATCCTAGCTCAGGAATGGGAGTTGAAGTCCGCTTGGCTGTTGCTATTTCCACCTTGTGGGTCTCTCCCTCCATTTTTCCCCTTCGCAGATAATTTTCTTCCCTTCGCTTCCTGTAACGATGCCAGGCGGAATTTAGGCAGCCGGTCTGCCCTCCGTGTCGTCCCGTCGGCTTGTTATAAGGAAATATCCTTTTAGGTTCAGTTCCAAGTGGGGAAAAAGACACTGGATTCATGAAGGTTGCTTGGAAGGAAGGTTTAATGGTGGACAGGAGCACATGGCAGGAGCCCCTGTACAGAAAAGGTAACTTACATGGTTGTGTGGTGAAGAGAAAAAAGAGAAAGAGGAATGCTGAGTTCCTGGTTTTTATAGTGTAAGTTGGGTCCCACCTCTTAGATTTCCTTTTCCTGTATAGAAATGTATCCCATTGGCTCTCAGACCCCCCAGGGGCATGCTGGGGTGGCTCTTGGCTTTTGTCTAATCCAGCCTTGGCTGAAATGGAAGGGCCTTGGGCAAATCCTATTGTGATTTTGTCATGCAAAAGACTTTCAGCCAGGTGAGAGGAATGTGTGAGCTGGGCCCAGCCCCCAATGACCCATTAGCAGGGGTTTCCAAGAGGAGTCTTTTGTTTGTTTAAAAGCATGTTTCCAGATGTGTTCCACAGAATATTTCCTACATTTTAATATCTCCTAGGATATCTCATTTCCCAGGAGAGGGGTGGGTGCTAACTTCCTACAGGCTTTTAACACGGTGTTTAGACGCTCCTTGAACGAGGCCTTGAGCTCCCGAGCAATTCCCTGTCGTGCAGGATTGGGGCTTAATTCAATTTTTATATCGGGAGCCGAAGCTGCCCTTTTGCCCCGCTTCCTTAGGAAATTGTGCTGGGCAGCCGCGGATGCGGAATATATCTTATAGCGAGTGTTTTAATATTTAACACCCGTAACTCTCGTGCGGTGATCTATGCCTCCAGCCCGGATATTTAACTGCACTTGACAGTTGGCATTTGACGGTATTAATTGACATCTGACATCAACCGCCTTTAGTGACAGTATTTTCTGGCTGACACGGTACAATATTTAGCATTTGACTTTAATTGATGGCTGGTCGCGCAATTCAATATTTGACAATATCTGACATGCAATAAGTTTCCGTCACTATGAAGTGGTATATAATTCATCAGGACTGACTACTTGAAACACTGAGATATTTTATCCTTGGCAGCTCGGAGCGTTTGATATTTAAGGCTTCATTTTTTTGTTTAAAAAGAGAGGGAGAGAAAGAGAGAGAGAGAGAAATGGATCAAACCATCAAGAGACTGCCAAGCTGAGACCCTTCAAAAGCTGAAGTCAACTTTCAATCCCAAAGCTAAAATTCAGAATTTCACGCTTGGTTCTCTCTCCCCTCCCTTCATTCAATAAGAGGTTGCTCTGGATAGCAGGCAGCAGCGAATAGAATAAGAATAAGAATTAGAAGAATTAGAATTAGAATTAGAATTAGAATTAGAATTAGAATTAGAAGAAGAAGAAGAAGAAGAAGAAGAAGAAGAAGAAGAAGAAGAAGAAGAAGAAGAAGAAGAAGAAGAAGAAGAAGAAGAAGAGAATAGAAAATAGAATTAGAATAGAATAGAATAGAATAGAATAGAATAGAATAGAATAGAATAGAATAGAATAGAATAGAATAGAATATAGAACGGAACATTGCAGAATAGAAAGAAGAATCTGGAAGGGAGGGTGGGGACATTGAGTCTCCTAGTAGGAAATTTCCACTGTCGCCCTGTGCACAGATGCATATGTGCAGATTAACAGAGTTGGAAGGGACCTTGGAGGTCTTCTAGTCCAGCCCCCTGCTTAGACAGGAAACCGTATACCATTTCAGACAAATGGTTATCCAATCTCTTCTTAAAAACTTCCAGTGTTGGAACATTTACTGTATAACTTTTGTGGCAAGCAGTTCCACTGATTGTTCTCATTGTCAGGAAATTTCTTCTTAGTTCTAGTTTGCTTCTCTCCTTGATTAGTTTCCATCCGTTGCTTCTTGTCCTGCCTTACGACCATGGCAACATCCCCATGGTCACGTGAATAAAATTCAGGCTCTTGGCAACTGACTCGTATTTATGACGGTCTCGGCATCCCGGGGTCACGTGATCCCCTTTTGCAAACTTCTGACAAGCCAAGTCAAGGGGGAAGCCAGATTCACTTAATGACCGTGCGACTAACTGAACAACTGCAGCAAATCGCTTAACAATGGTGGTGAGGAAGGTTGTAAAATGGGGCAAAGCTCACTCACTTAGCAGCGGAACATTTGGGCTCTGTTTTGGTCGTAACTGGAGGCCTCCCTGCCCATAAGAGGATGAAGAATTGGGGCCTGCAAACCTGATACGTTTTTCACTCCTGATTCTTTCATTATGAGCTCAGACCTTATAAATACCTTTGCTTGGAAATGTTTCTACTCCTCTCATACCGTCTGCTTTGCAGACAGCCCTCGACTTAGGGCGGGCTGCTTAGCGACCACTTAAAGTTACAACAGACCTCCTCAGGGTTATGAGGTTTCATCATAACCTTCTGTCAGGGTTCCAAATAACATACCCGTAGCAAACAAAACTCTGAGGCAGGTAGATTCCTCAAAGAATAACTTTATTGGATATGTCATATTGGCACAGACTGGTGAAAACTGACTCTGATTATTCCCGTGGTTTTCACCTAATTAAAAGTAAAAGTTTGTCACTTTCTCAAAACAATCAGTCACATGGTCCAATCAAGACACTGTCTAGTTCAGTATCAAAATCAAGACCGTGCGTCCCGTTTTTGGTGTCCGCATCCCCCGTTTTCGGCCTCCGCATACCCTGCCCACCTGCTGCTCCCCACCCTCTGTGGAGCACGCGCAGGCCGAAAATGGGCACATGGATGCTGAAAACGGCATACGGAGGCGAAAAATGGGGCGCACGGAGGCCGAAAACAGCGCACATGGAGGCCGAAAACGGGGCATGTGGAGGCCGAAAACGGCCGGCAGGTGGGTGGGGCTTCGGCAATATTTGCTCCATAAGACGCATAGACATTTCCACTCACTTTTGGGAGACAAAAAAGTGTTTCTTACGGAGCGAAAAATACGGTATCTCTATTCCCCCCCTCCCTCCCCTCTTTTCCAGTGTGTCAGTGCTGAAATCTCAAAATGGCCTCAGTCAGGCCGGCTTCAGGACTGATACCCTCATCCTCATGATCAGCTGACTGCATGTCCAGCACTGGCCAACCGACCAGCATTTATGGCTGTTTGCTCCCGAGTCACATGACCATATTTTACGACGGTTTTGTGGAAAACCTGGCATTTACTTCCAATTTTTTGGTCAAACTGGCCCATCGGTCGCAAAAGGGGATCATATGATCCTGGGATGCAACCGTCATAAATATGAACCCGTTGCCAAGTGTCTGAATTTTGATCACGTGGATGCTGCAATGGTCGTAAGTGTGAAAAATGGTCATAAGTCACTTTTTTCAGTGCCATTGTAACTTTGGACGGTCCCTAAACGTACTGTTGTAAGTGGCTAGTGCATTAATCTTCAGGCATTTTAAGCACTTCTGCTGAAAGTCTTGCTCTCTATCTCCCCCCGCCCGCCAATCATTTTTAAAACTTTAAAATAAGAGAATTCAACCCCTGGGCAGAATATTTCTTCCCTTTAAGTCGGCTCCTTTCTCATCCCGGCGGATGGGAAGCAAAAACCTGAGCCAGCTAAGTCAAGATCACGTCTGGCCACAGACGGAGGGGAGATAATTTAGCTCCGTGTCATGACCCCACTTAAATGCAAAAATAAACATGCCCCCTCCTTTTTTTTGTTGCTTCGGCCTCTCTGCAGCTGGCATGATGACGGAAGGACCGAAGGATGGAATATCTCTCCGTCTTCGCTTCCCCAAATAGATTCCACGGTGGAGCAGAAAGCAAGTGGATTCCCTCTGCAGAACAGCAATACTTCTTCTTCTTCTTCTTCTTCTTCTTCTTCTTCTTCTTCTTCTTCTTCTTCTTCTTCTTCTTCTTCTTCTTCTTCTTCTTCTTCTTCTTCTTCTTCTTCTTCTTCTTCTTCTTCTCCTCCTCCTCCTCCTCCTCCTCCTTCTCCTCCTCCTTCTCCTCCTCCTCTCCTCTTCTGCTCCTCCTCTTCTTTTCCTTCTCCTCCTCCTCCTCCTCTCCTCCTCCTCCTCCTCTTCTTTTCCTTCTCCTCTTCTTTTCCTCCTCCTCCTCCTCTTCTCCTCTTCTGCTCCTCCTCCTCTTATTTTCCTTTTCCTCCTCCTCCTCTCCTCCTCCTCTCCTCTCCTCCTCCTCCTCCTCCTCTTCTTTTCCTTCTCCTCTTCTTTTCCTCCTCCTCCTCCTCTTCTCCTCTTCTGCTCCTCCTCTTCTTTTCCTTCTCCTCCTCCTCCTCTCCTCCTCCTCCTCTTCTCCTCCTCCTCCTCCTCTTCTTTTCCTTCTCCTCTTCTTTTCCTTCTCTCCTCCTCCTCCTCCTCCTCCTCTCCTCCTCCTTCTCTCCTCCTCTTCTTCTCCTCCTCCCCCTCCCCTCCTCCTCCTCCTCCTCCTCCTCCTCCTCCTCCTCCTCCTCCTCCTCCTGCTCTTTCTTCTGCTTCTGCTTCTCCTCCTCCTCCCTTTCTAGAATCTACAGCTTTAGTTTTCATCATGGCTTAAGTCAATCTACCCATTCCTAGCAACTTGAGAAGCATTTTATTGGTGCACTTCATTGTCTCTCTTGGTGCAAACACACACAACCTTTTTCACACTGAGGCCAGTCAGCTTCTTCTTTCAGGATATATAAGGACAACATAAATTCCAAAACTGACTGCAACCTGGATTCCAGTATAGGTAGAATCAAGCCAATGATGAGCTATTGATTAAATGTACATTTAATTAAAATGTTATCCATCAAGCAGGTAATATGATTATTCCCCAGGCTTCTAATAATATGTAACTTATTAAAAATTATGATTTGTCAGGGGTTTAAAAATCCCATCTGGACCTTCAAGATTTCTCATCTTTTGATTAGGAGAGGCCCTGAATTGCTTATAGATAGGAGGGTATATATTTTAAATAAAATGAATAAGTAAAATCTGTGCTATCAGGGGACAAAATTCTTCCCTGGAATGAGGCATTTATGTTGTCCATTTCTGAATGTAGCCCTGTGAAGAAAAATTGAGGCAGCTGCAGAGGTGGGTTTCAGCAGGTTCTGACCAGTTCTGGAGAACCGGTAGGGAAAAGTTTGAGTAGTCTGGAGAACCGGTAGCAGAAATTTTGAGTAGTTCGGAGAACCGGTAGCAGAAATTTTGAGTAGTTCGGAGAACCGGTAGCAGAAATTTTGAGTAGTTCGGAGAACCGGTAGCAGAAATTTTGAGTAGTTCGGAGAACCGGTAGTGGAAATTTTGAGTAGTTCGGAGAACCGGTAAATGCCACCTCTGACTGGCCCCGCCCCCATCTAATTCTCTTCCTCCGGAGTCCCAGCTGATCGGGAGGAAATGGGGATTTTGCAGTAACCTTCCCCTGCCACGCCCACCAAGCCACGCCCACAGAACAGGTAGTAAATTTGAATCCCACCACTGGGAAGCTGGTATAACTTGAGTGCTCATTTTGATAGAAAGTAATATTTGTAGTTCAGGGTTGAACTTTGCGATCCTTGGTGCTCTCTGAGCCTGGTGGTTTTCTTGCAGACGTTTCATTACCCAACTAGGTAACATCATCAGTGCTAAAAGGGAGTAGGGTGTTTGGAGTGCAGGAGAAAGAGAAAGGGAGGAGGAGGAGGAAGAGGATAGAAAGGGAGGAGGAGGAGGAGGAGGAGGAGGCCCATAGAGTCCTTGGTGCTCTCTGAGCTTTGTGATTTTCTTGCAGATGTTTCTTTACCCAACTAGGTGACATCATCAGCATATAAAAATAAGAGCAAATCCCACTCCTTTCTAGCACTGATGATGATGATGAGCACTTGAGTCCCCAGGGAGTAAGGCGGCATATAAGAACAGCAAAATAAATAAATAAATAAATAAATAAATAAATAAATAAATAAATAAACGAACGAACGAACGAACGAACGAACGAACGAACGAACAAACAAACAAACAAACAAACAAACAAACAAACAAATGTTACCTATTGGGGTAATGAAACGTCTGCCAGAAAACTACCAAGCTCGGAGGGAACCAAGGACTCCATAGGCCTCCTCCTCCTCCTCCTCCTCCCTGCAAACCCCACTCCCTTCTAGCACTGATTCAATTACCTAGCTGGGTTATGAAACGTCTGCAAGAAAACAACCAAGCTCAGAGAGCACCAAGGACCCCACATTATTAATTCTATCTATCACCTCCGGGGCTGACATCACCTCAGCCTCCCTCCTCCCAAAACCACAGGGCTTAGAATAGCGTTTCTCACACTGGGCAATACTAAGATGGGTGGACTTCAACTCCCAGAATTCCCGAGCCAGCATGCCAGAACCTTGCTTTCAACAGCTGGCTGGGTTGGAGAATTCTGGGAGTTGAAGCCCAGCCATCTTAATATTGCCCCTGTGAGAAAGAGCGGTTTTGAAGAAAGAGCGGGAGGATAAATTCGGTAGAAAGGATCCTGTCATGGCATGAATATTAAAAAAAAAAAAGAAAATTAAATTTTTAAAAGCGTCTATTAGGAGAAGTGGTTTTCCTTAAAAATGCACCTTAGGAGAACCCTCCCCCCCCCCGCAAGCTCCGAGACCTCTGTGCAAAAATGCATCTCTGAACGCAGGAAGCAGTCCTGATGTTGACCGGATTTAGAGTAATCAGCAACTTCCAAGCTTTTATTTATAGGCCAAAGCCGAGTTCTTCACTTGTTCATAATTTTTATGGATCGTTCATATTTTAGAGGCTTTCTCTGTACTCGGGACCCAACTTACTGCAGACAGTTATATTCTCATAAAAGCTGAAATTCTAATGGACAACAGTAAATTTTACTGGGATGACGAATCGCAAGCAATATATTTACCGGTCTGAGGAGTTGAATAAAAAGGTTGGTGTTGTGGAGGGAGGGGGGGAGGAATTTAAATGACGATAAAACGCTTGTCATTTTCCTACCAAATGGGAAAATTCCATTTCAGAAATCCAAACACAATATTGAGATTGGCAAAGTAAAGGGAGAGAGGATAGCATCCTAGAAGGATTGGATCCGTCTGTCCAAGGGGGAGGGGAGTCAGTCAAAAAAGTCAAAATGGCCGCTGCCACGGTGTGAATACAACCCAACCCTTTTTCTTCATGGATGCAAATTTTTCAACCCTTCCTCTGGGCTTTTCCCTTGCAAAGGCACCTGGGCTGCTTTCTTGAAGTCCACTCGGTTGAGTCTTTTGGATCCGTAATATTCCAGGTTACCAATAAACAGTACAGGTCGTCCTGGACTTGCAACCGTTCATTTAGTGACCATTCGAAGTTGCAACGGTGCTGAAAAAAGAAACTTCTGACCGTTTTTCACACTTACAACCATGGCAGCATCCCCCATGGTCACGTGATTAAAATTACGGACGCTTGGCAACTGACTCATATTTAGGACGGTCCTGGGGTCACGTGATCCCCTTTTGCGACCTTCTGAGCAGCAAGGTCAACAGGGAAGCCCGATTCGCTTAACGACTGTGTCACTAACTTATCAACTGCAGTGATTCAAGAAAGGTCGTAAAATGGGGCAAACCTCATTTAACCGATGTTTCACTTAACCACAGAAATTCTGGGCTCAATTGGGGTCGTAAGTCGATGACTATCTGTATAAAGCAAGGTTCTACATTTAGGCAAGAAAAACAAAATGCACAGGTACAGTATATGTGGTACCTTGTTCAACAGTAGTAACTGTGAGAGGGATCTTGGAGTCCTAGTGGACAACCATTTAAATATGAGCCAGCCGTGTGCAGCAGCTGCCAAAAAAGCCAACACAGTTCTAGGCTGCATTAACAGAGGGATAGAATCAAGATCACGCAAAGTATTAATACCACTTTATAATGCCTTGGTAAGGCCACACTTGGAATACTGCATCCAGTTTTGGTCACCACGATGCAAAAAGGATGTCGAGACTCTAGAAAGGGTGCAGAGAAGAGCAACAAAGATGATGGAGGCTAAAACATGTGAAGAACGGTTGCAGGAACTGAATATGTCTAGTTTAATGAAAAGAAGGACTAGGGTAAGGTGACCAGACGTCCCGCTTTTGGCGGGACAGTCCCGGTTTTTAATAATTTGTCCCGCGTCCCGCGGCATTTCAAAAAAGTCCCGCTTTTTAAATTTGAATTTGCCCTGCACACCCCTTTGCCTCCTGCCTCGCCTGCCTCCTCCTGCCAGGCGGGGAGGGAGGGCAGTGAGAGGGACAGCAGCGGTCTTGCCTGTTCGTCGCCGCAGAGCCGTAGAAGCTGGTGGCGTTCGCGGTGTGGGGCTTCCCCCGCCCGCTTTCCCCGGCCGCCGGGACGCCAACATTTGCGTTCTTTTGCCCTCTGTGCAAGCAGAACGCTTTGCGCATGTGCAGAGGGCAAAAGAACGCAAATGGTGGCGTTCTGGCGGCCGGGGAAAGCGGGCGGGGGAAGCCCCGCGCCGCGAACGCCACCAGCTTCTTCGGCTCTGCGGCGACGAACAGGTAAGCCTGCGCCGGTAGGAACCCACCCCTGGCTGCGATGAAGGGGGGTGTTTGGGGGGGGTGCACAAAGCTGCAGGATAAGAGAGACGGACCCCTCGCAGCTTGCTCCCCTAGAAACCCCCCCCCCCCCGCCAATGGTGTCCTGCTTTACAAATATTAAAATCTGGTCACCTTAGACTAGGGGTAACATGATAGCAGTGTTCCAATATCTTAAGGGCTGCCACAAAGAAGAGGGAGTCAAGCTATTCTCCAAAGCACCTGAAGGCAGGATAAGAAACAGATGCTCCATCACTGGAGGTGTTAAGAAGAGACTGGACATCCATTTGTCTGGAATGGTATAGGGTCTCCTGCTTCAGCAGGGGGTTGGACTAGAAGACCTCCAAGGTCCCTTCCAACTCTGCAGAGATGTCCACTGTTCACAGGGCGACAGTGGGAATCTCCTAGGAGACTCAAAGCCCCCCCTCCCTTCCAGAGGGCTGGGCGACTTGCCCTCCCCCCCTCCCCACTGCCCAGAGTTGACACAAAAGCAACATCTCCCCCAACCCCAGCCCTCCTTCCCCCCTCCCTCTTTTCTTCTTTTCCTTCTTTTTTTCAGGCGTTGCTCGCCAATTAAACCGAGCATCTGATGCATTTTAATCTCAACACCGGGAGGCAGATCTTTCAAAAGTGCACGGGGGTAGAAGAAGGGGGGGGGGAGAAGAGAGAGAGAAATCATCATAATAAAAATAATAACAAAAGGCCCCACAGAGGGAAAAAAAAAGAATGCTTCCCCCCCTCCTTCTTCCCTTTTTTACATTTTTAAGAAAGGCCTCCCCTCCCGCGTCTCTTCGCCTGACTCGAGGTAAGGAATGAAAAAGTTGTTTGATGCATAATTGATTGGCTTCGGAGGGCCTTGCAAATTGTTAACGAACCTCGGTAATAAGTTGGAGGGAGGTGGGGGTGGGGTGGGGTGGAGGGCGCCGGGGAAAATGGGGCTTGTTCTGACCTGCAGGGCTGTGAAATCAGGAAGGGGGGACCGAGGTGGAGGGGGGCCAGCCAGGAGGGACTGGGCTAATGAGAGCATCAGTGGCAAAGCAAGGCAGGAGGAGGAGAGAAAAGAAGAGAGTTGCAAACAGCAAACAGAAAAACAAAACAGGATAAAACCCACCAGAGACAGACAGAACCCCATGATTTTCCTGGATTCAAAGAAGGTTGCTGAGTTGGCAAAATTGAAAGCGGGTTTTGCAATCTACTTGCCTCCCTGAAAAGATCTTGATGGGGGCCTTGGTTGGTCTTGGGAGGGGGCCTAGGGATCTTTGGGGTGGGCGAGCCGAATGAAGAGAAGGACTAGGGGTGACATGATAGCAATCGTCCAATATTTGAGGGGTTGTCACAGAGAAGACGGGAGTCAAACTATCCTCCAAAGCACCTGAAGGCAAGATAAGAAACAGTGATGGAAACTGAACAAAGAGAGAAGCAACCTGGAATTAAAGAGAAACTTCTTGGCAGTGTGAACAATTAACCGGTGGAACGGCTTGCCTCTGGACGTTGTGGATGCTCCATCAGTGGAGGTTTTTAAGAAGAGACTGGACAGCCATTTGTCTGAAATGGTATAGGGTTTCCTGCTTGGGCAGGGGGTTGGACTAGAAGACCTTCAAGGTCTCTTCCAACTGTGTCATTCTACATTCTTTAAAAGTTCAGAAGAGAAGAACTAGGGGTGACATGATAGTCTTTCAGTACTGGAGAGGCTGCCCCAAAGAAGAGGGGGTCAATTTATTCTCCAAAGCACCAGAGGACAGAACAAGAAACAACGGATGGAAACTAATCAAGGAGAGAAGCAACCTGGAATTAAGGAGAAACTTCCTAACAGTTAAGAACAGTTACTCAGAGGAACGACTTGCCTCTAGATGTTGTGGGTACTCCGTCACTGGAGGTTTTTAAGAAGAGACTGGACAGCCATTTGTCCAGGATGGTAAAGAGCAGGAATGTGCAACCTTGGGGACTTCTAAAACTTGTGGACTTCAACTCCCAGAATTCCCCAGCTGGATGTGTCTAGCTTAATGAAGAGAAGGATTAGGGGTGACATGATAGCATTCTTCTAATATCTATGGGGCTGTTACAGAAAAAAGGGGGTTGATTTATTCTCTGAAGCTCCTGAGGGTGGGACAAGAAGATACCAATGGAGACTTATCAACGAGAGACCCAACCTAGAACTAAGGAGAAATTTCCTGACTGTGAGAACAATTAACCATTGGAACAGCTTGCCTCCAGAAGTTGTGGGTGCTCCATCACTGGAGGTTTTCCAGAAGAGACTGGGCAATTATTTGACCTGGATGGTCTAGGGTCTCCTGCTTGAGGAAGGGGGCTGGACTAGAAGTCCTTCAAGGTCTCTTCCAGCCCTATGATCCTATGTTCTATGACCCATCCTTGGGCAGGCTGACCCCACATGGCCATCAGACCCTGTTGAGGCATCTGAGGTCAGGAAGACAGATCCAAGTTATTGCATGCAGGTCATTATTCCATCCATGTTGGGATTAGACTGGAGGTAGTTCTGGGTGGGGGTCTACAGAGGGTGATTGCAACTATTGTTTAATGCAGATCATACCTGCACCATGCCCAATTCTTGGTCCTGACCTACGAGGTTTGTTCTGTCTTCGAGATATGACAATTGCAGATTTGGAGATGCCACCTCAGTGTTGTTATGATGATGTGGTGAGGGCTGTGGGTAAGGAAGGGAGGACTTCTTTAAGATAGCCCTCATTTTGCATTACTTTTCAGGTGCGTTTCACGACAGCTCCAATCTAAAGATGGAAACGAACCTTGCCATGGATTTCTAGAAAAGATTTTCCAAGTGTCCGTCAAAACCAGATCAGCCTCAAGATGATGGACAGCAGCAACAGAAGAAGCACGTTAAGTCTACATCTTTAGCCAAAGGTTGGTACCAACAATGTGTTTAAGAGATGTGCATCTGAGAAAGATCATAACTTCTGAAAGTGACATTCTGAAATGGGAACTATAAGGTGAATATCCCAAAGGTGCTTTTTCAAGAGGCAACTGGACTTCCTTGTTTTTTCTTTGAAGACATTTCGCTTCTCATCCAAGAAGCTTCTTCAGCTCTGACAGGATAGTGGGGAACAGAAGGATTTATACCCCTTGCAGACAGCTGGTCATTTGCATCCTTTTAGAGTATTGTTGAGGCCACTTGGAGGCTTGTCTGTGTCCTCAGGGTCACCTGAGTGGTGCAAATAGGTGTGGAGCCTTCTTGGAACTGCTGAAAGGATTGTGTTGTGGAGCCGTGTTTTCTGCAGGATGTTTGTCTGCCCTGTGTCCCTTCATGGATGAAGACTGGTGCACCCTGAGGACACAGACAAACCTCCAAGTGGCCTCAACAGCTCTCTAAAAAGATGCAAATGACAAGCTGTCTGCAAGGTGTATATAAATCCTTCCATTCTCCATCATCCAGTTAGAGCTGAAGAAGCTTCTTGGAGGAGAAGTGAAACGTCTTCAAAGAAAAAACCAGAAAGTCCAGTTGCCTCCTGAAAAAAAAGCACCTTTGAGACAACCATGACCTGGATGACTGAGGATGTTTGTATTGTTGTCTATACATCATTCCTACTTTGATTACAATCCTTTAGAATACAAGATGGATCCCACTGGAAGTGATCCAAGGCCTAGCTATAACAAAGATGATTAGGGGACTGGAGGCCAAAACATATGAAGAACGGTTGCTGGAATTGGGTATGTCTAGTTTAATGAAAAGAAGGATTAGGGGGGACATGATAGCAGTCTTCCAATATTTGAGGGGCTCCTACAAAGATGAGGGAGGGTCAAACAATTCTCCAAAGCACCTGAGGGTAGGACAAGAAGCAACAGATGGAAACTAATCAAGGAGAGAAGCAACCTAGAAGTAAGTAGAAATTTCCTGACAGTGAGGACAATTAATCAATGGAATGGCTTGCCTCCAGAAGTTGTGGGTGCTTCCATCATCGGAGGTGGGTTCCTGCCGGAGCTGCCCAGTGCGCAGCTCCGGTAGGGAGTGGCCGATTGTGCAATTTGCATGCGACCGCTCCGGAGCCCTCTCTGCCGGTCCACCGCGCGCGTCGCCATTTTTTTCTGTAGCGAGCGCGTGTGCCCGAAGCATGGAGATGCATGCGCAGCGTGCGCAGCGCACTGGCACCGGTAAGGGAGCAACCCGCCACTGTCCATCATTGGAGGTTTTTAAGAAGAGACAGGAAAGCCACCTATCTGAAATGGTATAAGGTCTCCTGTTTGAGCAAGGGGCCGGACTAGAAGACCTCGAAGGTCCCTTCCATTGGCTGGTTTATTTTGTGGGGATCTTGGTGTTCTGTGAGCTTGGTGGTTTTCTTGCAGATGTTTCAGTGCCCGACTAGGTAACATTATCAATACTAGAAGGGAGTGGGATTTGCAGGGAGGAGGAGGAGGGGGGAGGGGGGGAGGGAGGGAGGGGGGAGGACCGTGGGGTTCTTAGTGCTCTCTGAGCTTGGTGGTTTTGTTGCAGACGTTTCATTACCCAAACTAGGTAACATCATCAGGCTAGAAGGGAGGAAGAGGAGGAGGAGGAGGAGGAAGAGGAGGAAAGGATTGTGGTGTCCTTGGTATTATCTCAGTTTGGTTGCTTTCTTGCAGATGTTTTATTACCCAACTAAGTAACATCATCAGTGTTAGAAGGCAGCGAAGTTTACAACTTCTAGCACTGATGATGTTACCTCCTCCTTCCTCCTCCTATTTTCTCCACAAAAACACTCCTGTGAGGTGGGTTGGGCTGAGAAAAGGACTGGCCCAAAGTCACCCAGCTGACTTTCATGCCTAAGGCAGAACTAGCACTCACCGTCTCCTGGTGATTGGCTCAAAGTCACCCAGCCGTCTTTCGTGCTTAAAGTGGGACTAGAATTCACAGTCTCCTGGTTTCTCTCCTCCTGGTGCCTTAACCACTAGACCAGTGGTTCCCAACCTGGGGGTCGCGACCCCTTTGGGGGTCAAACGACCATTTCCCAGGGGTCGCCCCGGCATCCTCGGCTCCCCCCCCACTGTGCCTGTCCATGATATCGTGCCCCACAACCCACGCCCCCACAGTGACCCACCCGCCGCCGCCATTTGGGTTCTTTTACCCTCTGCGCATGCACAAAGCATTCTGCACATGCGCAGAGGGTAAAAGAACCCAAATGGCGGCGTCCAGGCAAAGTCTCCAGATCCGGGCGAGGTCTCCACTCACTTCGTATGTTGCTTCTGGGAGCTTTTCGTGTGTGATTTTGGCGGGGCCTGGACAGGCGGCTGCCCGGAGAGAGCCACCCCCTTCGCGGCTTTGCCCCGAATGCTACAGGTAGACGGGAGAGACTCTGCGAAGGGGATGGCTCTCTCCGGGCAGCCGCCTGTCCCGGCCCCGCCAAAATCGCGCACGCCTTTCGCGATGGGGCTCAAAAAGCTCCCAGAGGCAACATACGAAGCGAGCGGAGACCTCGCCCAGATCTGGAGACTTCGCCCGGACGCCGCCATTTGGGTTCATTTACCCTCTGCGCATGCACAGAATGCTTTGCGCATGCGCAGATGGTAAAAGAACCCAAATGGCGGTGGGGGCGCGGGTTGTGGGGTGCGGGTCACGGCATTAGGAAGGTTGGGAACCGCTGCACTAGACCAAACTGGCTCCATGAATGAATGAATGAATGAATGAATGAATGAATGAATGAGGATGCTCTTCTCACATTCATGCTTTCCAGAATCCTATTAGGAGCTAACATGATTTACAAACAGGTACAAAATAATTATATTTAGAAATGATCTTCCAAAATAGCAAAGAGGAGTCCTCCATGAAGAATTTACTATAAGTTAGAAGCTATCGCTTCCTCCTACACTGTGCTGAACTACCAGTGACAATGGTGTTTAGGGAGGAGAGCAGCATTCATGTTTTAGGATCTGAGTCAACTGTTTCTATCAGTATAATGTTCAAAATATGTGTAGTAAATAGCTGAAGTTGTATGCAATCAGTTACATGCTCCAGGCTCTAGGCTCTGATTAAAACTTTTGAACCACTTGAAGTTCACGAACTATCTTGAAGTGCCTAGCAAAATGTCTGTGGAGGTTCTCCGTCATCCAGGTCATGATTGTCCCAAAGGTGCTTTTTTTCAAGAGGCAACTGGACTTTCTGGTTTTTCTTTGAAGACGTTTTGCTTCTCATCCAAGAAGCTTCTTCAGCTCTGACTGGATGGTGGGGAACGGAAGGATTTATACTCCTTGCAGACAGCTGGTCATTTGCATCCTTTTGGAGAGCCGTTGAGGCCACTTGGAGGTTTATCTCGGGGTCTCCTGAGTAGTACAAATTGGTGTGGAGCCTTCTTGACTGCAGGATGTTTTCTGCCCTGCGTCCTTTCACTGTTGAAGATGGGCGCAAGCTGTTGGGGATTTGAGATGCAGACAACACAGACTCATCCCCAAGAGCCTATGCCCGTCTTCAACAGTGAAGGGACACAGGGCAGAAAAACATCCTGCAGAAAGAAGAGCTCCATGACACAATCTTTTCCGCAGTTCCAAGAAGGCTCCACATCCATTTGCACCACTCAGGTGACCCTGAAGACACAGACAAACCTCCAAGTGGCCTCAACGACTCTCTCTAAAAGGATGCAAATGACCAGCTGTCTGCAAGGAGTATCAATCCTTCCGTTCCCCGCCATCCGGTCAGAGCTGAAGAAGCTTCTTGGTAATGGGCACTTGGAAGGAATTATTATGGGATGTCCAGATGTCAGAGTCAAAAGATCAGGACTACATATGAAGTTCCAGTTAAACTAATTTATTATTTAACATGCCTATGCACACAGCTATACAACTCATAGTTAGCACTATCTTGGCATAAGACAAGAATCCATAGAATTCAAGGGAGTTTGGGCTTACTTCGCTTGTAACTGCGGTGGCGCAGTGGTTAGAGTGCAGTACTGCAGGCTACTTCTGCTGCCTGCTGGCTGCCTGCAGTTCAACAGTTCGATCCTGACTGGCTCAAGGTTGACTCAGCCTTCTGTCCTTCCGAGGTCGGTAAAATGAGAACCCAGATTGTTGGGGGCAACAGGCTGACTCTGTAAACCTCTTAGAGAGGGCTGGAAAGCACTGTGAAGTGGTATATACTGTAAGTCTAAGCACTATTGCTATAGCTATTTGAGAGTGTTGCTATGCCTTCCTTCCTTCCTTCCTTCCTTCCTTCCTTCCTTCCTTCCTTCCTTCCTTCCTTCCTTCCTTCCTTCCTTCCTTCCTTCCTTCCGCTTATAATGCAGTATTGCCGGCTAACTCTGCCCACAGCTAGTTGTTCGATTCTCACTGTCTCAATGCAATATGGTGACTCTGTATGGGTGGAACGCCCTGTGAAGCGGTATGTAAATCCAAGCGCTATTGCTATTGCTACATAGAGATTCTAGACTGATTCCTCTTTTGACTCCGCCTCTCAGATTCTGCCACTCCTTCTCCCACACCAGAACAGTTTTCTATGCTTTCTTGTAACTGGAATTATCTATTTTTCCCCCATGGAAGAGGTAATAGAAAGTGCTACTCCTAACTCCTCCAACAGGGAAAAAAAATGCTATTTCAGTGCATGATAACTCTGGAAGTGAGCTTTGAAACCAGAACTGCTTACGTCCTTCCTCTAGTTTGAAACGTCCTGGTTCAAGAGAAAAGAAAGGCCGTGGCAGCGATGTTGTCATTGTTGCTGTTTAGAAAAGGCTGCGTGTGTAGGTGTGTCAGTGACTTTGTGACATTTATGGAACACCCGTTTCCCAAGATTTTGCAAACCCCAGGCTTTCAAAATATTAACGTTCTATTTAAAGCAAGGGTGTTCAACTCTGGCAACCTGAAGACCTGTGGACTTCAACTCCCAAAATTTCCCACCCGCCAGTCCACAAGTCTTAAAGTCACCAAGGATGGACACCCCCTACTTTAAAGTCTTTCCCCAGGAAACATCGAATTCTATAGCCTGGCGTGCAGACACCGATCAGACACGCAAAATAGGAAATAGCTGAAGAAACTATTTTGCAAAATAAGGGGTACTTGGAATTAAAATTTACAAAACCAGTGCAGCAGCAGTGGGTTCTAAAACCCGTTGCTACTGATTTGCCCATGCGCTCTCGTGCTCTCACAATGCTTCTGCGCATGCGCAGAAGCGTCCCGGGTGGGTGGGCGGAGCCTCCCGCTGCCACCGCTACCAATTCCCAGAACCGGGCCGAACTGGGAGCAACCCACCGCTGCAGTGCAGGCATTCAAAACATACAACATAGAGCCATAAGGCTGGAAGGGACCTTGGAGGTCTTCTACTCCAACTCCCTGCACAAGCAGGAGACCCTATACCGGGGGTGTCAAACTCACGGCCTGTGGGCCAGATGCGTCACGTGCTGGCCATGCCCACCCCCATTTTAGCAAAGGGGGGGGGAAGTTGCGATACATCCCGTGACGCCGTGGTGACGACGTGAGTTTGTCACCCCTGTCCTATTTTGGACAAATGGCTGTCCAGTCTCTTCTTAAAAACCCCAATGATGAAGCACCCATAACTTCTGGAGGGAAGTTGTTCCACTGGTTTATTGTTCTCACTGTCAGGAAATTTCTCCTTAATTCTAGGTTGGATCTTGCATTGGCAAGTTCCCATCCGTTGCTTCTTGTCCTGTCTTCAGGTGCTTTGGAGAATAGGCTGACCCCCTCTTCTCTGTGGCAGCCCCTCAAATACTGGAAGACAGCTATCATGTCCCCCCCCCAATCTAGAATTACCTAGAATTACTAATATTTGTTCTAAGGCAGTGGGTTTCAAATATTACAGTCAGAAAATCATGACATCATTTAACATTAGAGTTTCATTGGCAAACACAGTTTTTTTAACCATCCCCAGCCTGGCTGGCTGGGGAATTCTGGGGGTTAAAGCCCACAAGTCTCAAAGTTCCCAAGGTTGCACACCCCGGGCCTAATCAATTCCAGAGAAATGGTGTCCAATCTCTTCTTCAAAACCTCCAGTGTTGGAGTACCCACAACATCTGGAGGCAAGCTGTTAATTGGTCAATTGTTAATTGTTCTAACTGTCAGAAAATTTCTCTTTAATCCGAGGTTGCTTCTCTCCTTGATTAGTTTCCATCCGTCGTTTCTTGTTATGCTTTCAGATACTCTGGAGAATAGGTTGACCCCCTCTTTAGA
The DNA here is from genome assembly GCA_023053685.1 of Diadophis punctatus similis. Lineage (NCBI taxonomy): Eukaryota > Metazoa > Chordata > Lepidosauria > Squamata > Dipsadidae > Diadophis > Diadophis punctatus. The sequence continues at coordinate 205,830,076 of JALIGW010000003.1, read as the reverse complement.
TAACCATTTGTCTGAAATATAGGATAAGAGCCGTGCTGGCGCAGTGGTTGGAGTGCAGTATTGCAGGCTGACTCTGCCCACTGCCAGGAGTCCTGACTGGCTCAAGGTTGACTCAGCCTTCCGTCCTTCCGAGGTGGGTAAAATGAGGACCCAGATTGTTGGGGGCAATATGCTGACTCTGTAAACCGCTTAGAGAGGGCTGGAAAGCATTGGAAGCAATAAGTCTATTGCTAAGTGGGAAGGAAGGAAGGAAGGAAGGAAGGAAGGAAGGAAGGAAGGAAGGAAGGAAGGAAGGAAGGAAGGAAGGAAGGAAGGAAGGAAGGAAGGAAGGAAGGAAGGAAGGAAGGGCCGTGGTGGTGCAGTGGTTAGAATGCACTACTGCAGACAAACTCACTGCCAGGGGTTCGATCCTGACGGGCTCAAGGTTGACTCAGCCTTCCATCCTTCCGAGGCGGGTAAAATGAGGACCCAGATTGTTGGGGGCAATATGCTGAACTCTGTAAACCGCTTAGAGAGAGCTGGAAAGCACTGTGAAGCGGTATATAAGTCTAAGGGCTATTGCGATTGCTATGGCTATTTCCTGCTTGTGCAGGGGGTTGGATTAGAAGACCTCCAAGGTCCCTTCCAACTCTATTATTCTGTTATTGTTTGTGGCAGCCCCTCACACATTGGAACATTGCTATCAGTCATCCCTGTTGACTTAATGTTATTATTCTGGACTCTTTTTTCTTGTAGATGACTTATGGGATATGTAAGTATCCCATACCTACATGGGGGGGTAACACCCAGGTGAAATGCCCACTGTTATATTATGTGACAGGAGCAATGGAGGGCCACCTTCCAAGTTCTCACCACCAATTAAGAGCAGAAGAGGACCACAAAGGAATTCAGAACCTCCACAGGCCAACATATATCCCTTCATCAGAACTGGGTACTCATGAGACCAGCTACCTCTGTGACTCCTGAAGTTATCTGATGCAAGAAATGAACAACTTTGATTGAAGGTAAGGCAACCACCTCACCTCCACCTTCTTCTACAACTTGGTCCAAGTCAAGAAGCAATTTTCACTTGGTTCGCATCTTTCCTTTTCATATAAAAAGGTGGTAACTCCACACAAAAAATATTTTTGTGCCGTTTCTTCCGGAAGACCAGGAGTGGTCTGAGAAGATGGAGCGGCGGACACACTATATAATGGTCAACATTCTTTTGAGTATTTCCTGTTAATGAGTTGTAGAGTTGTGTGCATGTCTGTAGAGACAGACAGTTGTGGATATATCAGGTCTGTGTTCATGAAAAGCAGATTAACCACCTTTCTCTCACTCTCCCAGGGACCTAGAACATAGAGCATGGAATAGGCACCTTGGAAGTCATCTAAGTTTCAAGCAGGAGGTACCATATCTTTTCAGACAATGGTTGTCCAATCTCTTCTTGAAAACCTCCAGTGATGGAGCACCCACAACTTCTGGAGGCAAGCCGTTCCACCGATTGATTGTTCTCACTGTCAGGAAATTTCTCCTTAGTTCCAGGTTACTTCTCTCCCTGGTTAGTTCCACCCATTGCTTCTTGTCCTGCCTTTGGGTGCTTTGGAGAATAGGTTGACCCCCCTCTTCTTTGTGGCAGCCCCTCAAATATTGGACGATGCTATCCTGTCACTCGTAGGCCTTCTCTTTGTTAGACTAGATGTACCCAGTTCCTGCAACCGTTCATCGTATGGTTTAGCTCTCTTGTTTTTCTTTCTCTGTGGAATTATGTTTGATTGGGCTTTTCTAATTTCATTTTCCAGAGTTTTCTTGAGAAACCTAGAGCCGATCCCTTCTTTCTATCCATGTTACCCGATTGCTGGTAAGTTTACTATCATTCCACATTGTTCGGTGGCTCTCCCTAGAACATAGAACATACAATAACAGAGTTGGTAGGGACCTTGGAGGTCTTCTAGTCCAATCCCCTGCACGAGCAGGAGACCCTACACCATTTCAGACAAATGGTTGTCCAGTCTCTTCTTAAAAACTCCAGTAATGGAGCACCCACAACTTTTGGAGGGAAGCCGTTCCATTGGTTAATTGTCCTGTCTGTCAGCAAGTTTCTCCTTAATTCCAAGTTGCTTCTCTCCTTGGTTGGTTTCCATCTGTTGCTTCTCGCCTTGCCTTTTGATCCTTTGGAAAATAGTTTGAGCCCCTCTTCTTTGTGGCAAGCCCCTCAAATATTGGAAGAGTGCTATCATGTCCCCGCTAGACCTTCTCTTCATTAGACCAGACATGCACAATTCCTGTTACTGTTCTTCCTAGTTCTCTGGTTTTCTTCGTCTCGCCCTTTAAATTACGAAGAACGAAAAGGAGGAGAAGAAGGAGGAGAAGAAGGAGGAGGAGGAGGAGGAGGAGGACCAGCTGCTGTCAAGAAATCTGATCTAACAGTCCACAAGCCACGTTCGCATCTTCGGCAGATGGTAACAGGGATGGCTGCTTAGCGCTGCATGTTTGACATCTCCTAGAAATAGCAGGCCATGATAAAGAGGTAGGCCTGTAGCCACTATCATCTGTTCCGGTGTCTTGGCTGAAAGTGGAAGTCACATGCTCGGTTTCGCACCTCCCTGATGCGAGAACGCTCTTGGGGGTGAGTCACGGTGCATCTGCTTCCCTCCTCCTTTCTCTCTCCCCCCACCCCAATTCCCCACCAGCCCGTAGTGGCGGTTGCCTGGTGCTGTTGCTGCTACGCTCTTGTCACCAGCTTGTGTGACAGGTGAAGTGACACAGAGTCGGCAGAGTTGCAAAGCAGGTTGCTCCGGGCTCTTCCCACATGGGGAGGTGAGGTTGCTCCAGCAGAAGGGGAGGAAAGAGCACATCTGTTCCCTTCGCCACTGTTGTTTTCGTTCAGAGCAGAACGACGGAAAGGGTGAAAGGAAAAGACGAGAAGGGACGGAGATGACCCACAGGATCAGCGAGGAGATCTTCGGGGGGCTCCACCTCTGAACCTCCCATTCATTTCAGCAAGGTTCTTCTTGCCTTCAATGGTCAGGCAACCAGGCATGGCTACCATCCCGGCAACTTCAAGGAGGTGGATAAGGTCAGGTATATCTGGTTGACATCTAAGCACCTTCTGTATCCACTAATGGACATTCGGACATGATCCAACCTTTCCAGAATGATATTTATGATCCTTAAGTGGTTTAATTTCTCACCCATTAACTTTATTCTTCAAGGTTGAACCTTGTTCTGGACAACTACGTGTAGCATGAAGGTCAGATCTACCACCATTCCTTTACCTGAAGGGATTTGTCTTTAGCCACGCAAGGTATGAATCTTCCTTGATATGCCAGATCCTGAGGTTCTTGAGTCTCCATATCGTCCTATTAGTGACTTTCTCAGTAGAAGAGGTCAACATCTCTTCCAAAGTCAAGTAGGAATGAAAGCCTTCTGGAGTGAGATCAGTCAGAAATGTTTATTCCCAGAATAGATTCAAGTCCACTCCAGTCCTTGATTCCTAGGGTTTCTCAGGCTCTGTTTCACAACAGGTTCTTGGCAACTTAGGGTTCCTTGCTGGAAGTGAAAGAGAAAGGCAGGAGATGACATCAAAGAAGCAGTATTGAAACACGGCCAATTGAAGAGAATATTTGTATCTCAGGAACTCATAAAAGAGAAGGCCTTTTCACGAAGACACTTCCCTGAGTTAAAACACTGGACTGTGGGTTCACTCTGCTTTTAATACTCTATTTTCTTTTTAATTAAGTGGTATGGTTATCCTAGAAAATGATGGGAGCTCCTTCAGACAAGAGAGGAAGGATGGCACAACTGAGGAAAGAAGGAACTGAAGCAACTTAGTGTGCTACATACTTGGAGAAGGAGGCTCTACCCACGGTCACTCACGCCCTCGTCACCTCTCGACTGGACTACTGCAATGCGCTCTACATGGGGCTGCCCCTGAAGAGTATTCGGAGACTTCAACTGGTGCAAAATGCAGCTGCGTGTGCTGTGGTGGGTATGTCAAGGTACACCCACGTAACACCTATACTCCGCCAGCTGCATTGGCTGCCCATCGGTCTCCGGGTACAATTCAAGATGCTGATCATCATCTTTAAAGCCCTACATGGCTTAGGACCAGGCTATCTCCGGGACCGCATTCTGCCGCAATCCTCCCTCCGACCGGTTAGGGCCCACAGAGTTGGCCTCCTCCAGGTCCCGTCAGCCAAACAGTGCCGACTGGCGGGGCCTAGGGGGAGGGCCTTCTCTGTAGGGGCCCCTGCTCTCTGGAACCAATTTCCCCCAGAGATCCGAATTATCCCCACCCTGCTGGCCTTCCGAAAAGCCATTAAGACATGGCTCTTCCTGCAGGTGGGGGTGAGTTGAGACGATCTTATATCTAATGTCTCCCCCAGATATGTATGGTGTGTGTATTTATTTTTTAAATTGTTTTTAAAAGTTTTTAATAATTTGTTTGGAGTTTCTTTTATAAAATGTTGTACGCCGCCCTGAGTCCTGAGGGAGTAGGGCGGCATAGAAAAGCTACCAAATAAATAAATAAATAAATTGGCCAAAAAAGCCAACACAGTCCTTGGCTGCATCAACAGAGGGATAGCATCAAGATCACGAGAAGTGATACTACAGGTTTATAAGGCCTTGGTAAGGCCACACTTGGAAAATTACATCCAGTTTTGGTCGGCACAATGTAAAAAAGATGTTGAAACTCTAGAAAGAGTGCAGAGAAGAGCAACGAAGATGATTAGGTGACTGGAGGCTAAAACATTCGAAGAATGGTTGCACAAATTGGGTATGTCTAGTTTAATGAAGAGAAGGACCAGGGGAGACACGATAGCAGTGTTCCAGTATCTCAGGGGTTGCCACAAAAAAGAGGGAGTCAAACTATTTTCCAAAGAACCTGAAGGCAGGACAAGACACAATGGATGGAAGCTAATTAAGGAGAGAAGCAACCTAGATCTAAGAAGAAATAGACAGAACAATTAATCAGTGGAAGGAGTTGCCTCCAGAAGTTGTGAATGCTCCAACACTGGAGGTTTTTAAGAAGACACTGGACAGTCATCTGACTGGGATGGAATGGGGTCTCCTGCCTGAGCATGGGGTTGGACTAGAAGACCTCCAAGGTCCCTTTGTTATTCTGTTATACAGCTAAACATAAATAATTCTGAAGCATAATTTATAATATGAATTCTTTTTTCTCTTTGATTCCCAACTCATGACATTCTCCCATACTCCCAAAAGGTCTTCTTCATCTGATATCTGTTAAGGGAGAAAGAAGGCACTCATCAATGGAATGAATGCCTTTCACGTTCAGGAACAATTTGTTGAATGCCCGTCTTCTTTCATTCTGTTTTATGTGTTATCATGAATAATAGCTTGCTTCCTAGGAAATGGACTATCAATCATTCATCCCAACTCATTTTCAAGTTGGAGTGTTTCCCCCAATCAGCGTCAAGTTTGGGAAGGCTGCCAAAATTGATTTGGGTGATCTTCGCCCAGGGCTGACCCCTTGGAAGGATACTCACATGTTCCGATAGAGGGGAATATTTACAGCTCGGGGTTAAATTGTGGGGTCCGTGTTGCTCTCTTGGTGGTTTTCTTGCAGATGTTTCATGACCCAACTAGGTAATATCAGTATTAGGTTAGCCTAGCACTGATGGTGGTACTTAGTTGGGTCATGAAACATCTGCAAGAAAAGCACCCAGCTTAGAGAACTCCAAGGACCCCATAGTCATCGTCATCCTCCTCTTCCTCCTCCCCTCCTCCTCCTCCTTTCCACGAGGACCCCCACAATCCTCCTCCTCCTCCTCCTCCTCTTCCTCCTCCTCCCCTCCTCCTCCTTTTCACAAGGACCCCACAGACCTCCTCCTCTCCTCCTCCTCCTCCTCCTCCCCCCTTCCTTACCTAGTTGGGTCATGAAACATCTGCAAGAAAACCACCCAGCTTAGAGAACTCCAAGGACCCCATAGTCATCGTCATCCTCCTCTTCCTCTTCCCCTCCTCCCCTCCTCCTCCTCCTTTCCACAAGGACCTCATAATCCTCTTCCTCCTCCTCCCCTCCTCCTCCTTTCCATGAGGACCCCACAATCATCCTCCTCCTCCTTCTCCCCTCCTCCTCTTCCTCCTCCTCCCCTCCTCCTCCTTTTCACAAGGACCCCACAGACCTCCTCCTCTCCTCCTCTTCCTCCTCCTCCTCCTCCTTTCCACGAGGACCCCACAATCCTCCTCCTTCTCCTCTTCCCCCTCCTCCCCTCCTCTTCCTCCTCCTCCCCCCTCCTCCTTTTCACAAGGACCCCACAGACCTCCTCCTCTCCTCCTCCTCCTCTCCCCCCTCCTTACCTAGTTGGGTCATGAAACATCTGCAAGAAAAGCACCCAGCTTAGAGAACTCCAAGGACCCCATAGTCGTCGTCATCCTCCTCTTCCTCCTCCCCTCCTCCTCCTCCTTTCCACGAGGACCCCACAATCCTCCTCCTCCTCCTCCTCTTCCTCCTCCCCTCCTCCTCCTTTTCACAAGGACCCCACAGACCTCCTCCTCTCCTCCTCCTCCTCTCCCCCCTCCTTACCTAGTTGGGTCATGAAACATCTGCAAGAAAACCACCAAGTTCAAAGAGCACCAAGGACCCCACAGTCATCATCTCCCCCTCCCCCTCCTCTTCTCCACAAACCACACTCCCTTCTTGCACTAATGATGTCACCTAGTTGGGTCATGAAATGTCTGCAAGAAAACCACCAAGCTCAGAGAGCACCAAGGAGCCCTCCCTCATGTGTCCAACTCGGACCACATTTGAGAACATGGCAAGAGAGTTTGACCAATGCCTGATGCAAATGGTCAGAATGATCTCATGGACATGGTTTTAGCTGGACATTCAAAAACTCCTGAGTAAACTTAGCAATTACAGTAAGGGAAGTCTTCATAGGGATCAGCATTTGCTCAAAAACAGGATGTGGAAACTTAGAAGAAATGGTCGGTACTTAACAATAAAGAGATGTAAATTACTATAATGTGCCTCAATTATCTAATTTTTTTCGAGGAGTTTGGGATTAGCATCTAAATGGAACTTATTTCTTTAAGAAGGTAAAAGCCAAGAAACAGAATTATGGAGAGTTTCAAAAGGGCATTTCCTAATGAAGGGTATGGGGCATTAGTCTGGAAAATGACACGCATTGTGTGATAAATTGATAATGGTAGGAAAAATCCTAATTTTGCGTATACACTAAGGGATGCTGGGTTGCTAATGGAATCGGGAAAACGGTTCCCAAAGGCTCCTTGCAAAATTGGGGTCAGTTAAATGAAAATATTGATCTGGGGCCTGGTGCTGTGGAATTCTTTGATCAATATCATTAAGAAGATTCATTGAAAATAAAACTAGAAAGATTGCAGAGAAGAGCAACAAAGATGATTAGGGGACTGGAAGCTAAAACGTACGAAGAATAGCTGCAGGAACTGGGCATGGCTAGTTTAATGATGAGAAGGACTGAGGGGGGTGGACATGATACAGGTGTTTTGACCCAGCTTCCTGATAACAGAACACAGCGTCCTTACAAACCTCTCTTTAATAGTAACGGCTACTAATTGTCTTACTTAACAGTCGTCCTAAGTTCAAATAAAGAATAAAGCCGTCTTTTCTGTGCAACAGCTGTTAATTAGTCTCCTTAACAGTCGGCAATAGTCCAAGCAAAAGAACACAAGTCTTTCAGATAACAGCAGATAACCCACACGAACCTTGCTCTTCTTTGGAAAACGGCCCAGGAACAATTTGCACGATTTCAAGCGGGAGCAAAACAGAAATGAACGAAGTTGCTTTCTGCAAATTCCTCATTCGTTTTCATCACTTAAATAGGCTATGGGAGTGGCCAATTATCCCCAAGCCTAACTCCCGAGTAATCCTTCTCCTCTGGAACCATTCACAACTTCTGGAGGCAAGCTGTTCCACGGATTAATTGTTCTAACTGTCAGGAAATTTCTCCTTAGTTCTAAGTTGCTTCTCTCCTTGATTTGTTTCCACCCATTGCTTCTTGTTCTACCCTCAGGTGCTTTGGAGAATAGTTTGACTCCCTCTTCTTTGTGGCAACCCCTGAGTTATTGGAACACTGTTATCATGTCTCCCCTAGTCCTTCTTTTCATTAAACTAGACATACCCAGTTCCTGCAACCGTTCTTCATATGTTTTAGCCTCCAGTCCCCTAATCATCTTTATTGCTCTTCTCTGCACTCTTTCTAGAGTCTCAACATCCTTTTTACATCGTGGCAAACAAAACTGAATGCTTCCTTCCTTCCTATCCTTCCTGCCTGCCTGCCTTCCCACTTAGCAATAGCACTTAGACTTATATACCGCTTCACAGTGCTTTATAGCCCTCTCAAAGTGGTTTACAGAGTCAGCCTCTTGCCCCCAACAATCCGGGTCCTCATTTTACCAACCTCGGAAGGATGGAAGGCTGAGCCAATCTTGAGAAGGTCAGGATCGAACTCCTAACATTTGGCAGAATTAGCTTGCAATACTGTATTCTGACCACTGTGGCACCATGGCTACATCTTGGTGTTTTTTCTTTCTTTTAACAACCAAAGGATCATGTCACTGTGTCTGGCCCTTGGTTGTTTCAGGGACTGTCATGGTATAGACCAGAAAATCATGGTTGTGTACAGAGGCCTTTTTGTGTTGAAGAAAGAAAGAAAGAAAGAAAGAAAGAAAGAAAGAAAGAAAGAAAGAAAGAAAGAAAGAAAGAAAGAAAGAAAGAAAGAAAGAAAGAAAGAAAGAAGCAATGCCAAGGCCACAACACTTATGCATTTGAAAATAAGTGAAAATCCTCTGCCTTTAAGTTGACTAGGGAATTTATGTGCGGAATTTTAATTTTTTAAAAACGCCAAACAACACCACGTGAGGAGAGATTGGCGTAGCAAAAGAAGGAATCGAAATGGATTGGATTTACACCAGCCTTCACGTTTTTATTCTAAGTAAGCAGATCTTCAGAGTGGCTCGAGTTTAAGTGCATTTTGAAATAATTTTAAATGTCATGTAATTTTGGGATCCTGTTTAATTTATGGCAACAAAGGACTTTGCGCTAAATCATTTCCCAGGAAAAACATGGATGGGATCAGCAGGTCTATCCTCCTCAAGGTGTTACTGAAAGCCTATTTTCTCTGCAATGCTGGAACAGGGTCTCTCGTGGACCCTCAGGGTCAGCTGGCTGGACAAAGCTTTGACTCAGAGAAGAGAATATTGGTAGCTCAGGGTTGAACGGTGGGGTCCTTGGTGCTGAAGGGTGGTTTCCTACAGATGTTTAATCACCTAAACTAGGTAAAGTCAGTGTTAGAAGGGAGGGGGATTTCCAGAAAGGAGGAGGAGGAGGAGGAGGAGGAGGAGGACTGTGGAGTCCTCTGTGCTCTCTGAGTTTGATTGCTTTCTTGCAGATGTTTCATTACCCAACTAGGAAATCAGTGCAAGTAGGGACTGAAGTGTGGGAGGAGGAGGAGGAGGAGGAGGAGGAGGGGAGGAGGAGGAGGAGGAGGAGGAGGAGGAGGAGGAGGAGGAGGAGGAGGACTGTGGGGTCCTTGGTGCTCTCTGGGGTTGCTTGTTTCTTGCAAACATTTCATGACCGAACATCATTTGTGTTAGAAGGTAGTGGGGTTTGCAGAGAGGAGGAGGAAGAGGAGGAGGAGGAGGAAGAGGAGGAGGAGGAGGAGGAGGAGGACTGTGGAGTCCTCGGTGCTCTCTGAGTTTGATTGCTTTCTTGCAGATGTTTCATTACCCAACTAGGAAATCAGTGCAAGTAGGGACTGAAGTGTGGGAGGAGGAGGAGGAGGAGGAGGAGAAGGAGGAAAAGATGGAGATGGAGGAGGAGGAGGAGGAGGAGGACTGTGGGGTCCTTGGTGCTCTCTGGGGTTGCTTGTTTCTTGCAAACATTTCATGACCGAACATCATTTGTGTTAGAAGGTAGTGGGGTTTGCAGAGAGGAGGAGGAGGAGGTGGAGGTGGAGGTGGAGGAGGAGGAGGAGGAGGAGGAGGAGGAGAAGGAGGAGGAGGAGGAGGACTGTGGAGAACCCGAGGGCTACTTGGTGCTCTCTGAGCTTGGTTGTTTTCTTCCAGACCTTTCAAGATCCAACTAGGTAACATCATCAGTGCTGGTTGTTGTTGATGATGATCAGTGATTAACATTTTACAACCTTTCTTGCCACCACTGTTAAGTGAATCACTGCAGTTGTTAAGTTAGTAAAACAGTTGTAAAGTGAATCTGGCTTCCCCGTTACTCTGCTCGTCAGAAGGTCACAAAAGGGGATCACGTGACCCTGGGACTCTGCAACCGTCATAAATACATGCCAGTTGCCAAGCATCTCAATTTTGATCATGTGACCATGGGAATGCTGCAACGGCCGTAAGTATGAGAAACAGTCTTAAGTCACAGTTTTCAGTCCATTTGTAACTTCGAACGGTCACTAAACGAACGGTTGTAAGTCAAGGCCTCCCTGTATGTGTTGCTCCTGTGTCTTGTCCCAAATCTCATTTCTGGAACGGTGCCAACCTTCTTTGGCTGAAGGAAATAAAACGTGTTCTGGGTCTCCAGGGAATCTGTGCTTTCCTGGAGAGGTTTTAAAACTTTAATTTGCCTCCTGTCTGTCTCTCCCCGTCTAGCAGGACCGGCCTCCGTCTCTTGTTACCGGTGGCCTGATTATCTCTGCTCTCTCGCAGTCCTTTCTATTGCAAACCGCAGCTGAGCGAGATGGGCATCGTGGTTTTCCAATTTCTGGCAGGGACGTGGAGGTGACGGAGGTCAGAACCTGGCTTGCTGGCCCAATTCTTCCTGTCAGCCTTCTCCACTCCATCTCCCTGCAGCCTTGAAATGACCATCAGCCCTCGATGATTGGAGCTGCCCAAAGCAAGTTCCTTCCGACACCAAAGCTTAAATCACCTGGAACAGCCCTGGGTGGACATCTTGAATCTTCCTGAGCTGATCCATGGATTGGTCTCTTAGGGAAGAACGCTTGCAGGAATTGGGTACGTCTAGTCTAACAAAGAGAAGGACCAGGGGTGACATGATAGCAGTCTTCCAGTACTTGAGGGGCTGCCACAAAGGAGAGGAGGGTCAACCTCTTCTCCAAAGCACCTGAAGGCAGGAAAAGAAGCAATGGATGGAAACTCATCAAGGAGAGAAGCAACCTGTATAAGATCTGTCTTCTTGTCTTCCACTAAAAGAAACCTCTTTTCTGCCAAAAAATGCCATGCTCATCTTAAGAAAAGGTTTGTCTGTGTGGAAATAATAATAAAAAAATTGGGGGAAAAAAGAGAAGCTTCAGCGTTTTGTAAGTCCACCAGGATCCATCCCCCTTTGAGGTAAAAGTTCTTGAGGTCTCCAAAGTTTGGGCAGGGGAGGGGTCTTGGACAGCTGCACCAGAGGTGGTATTCGGCCGATTCGGTCCGGTTTGGGTGAACTGGTAGCAATTTGGACTGGTTTGCCGAACCGGTAAATACCACCTCTGGGTGGCCCTGCCCCTGCCCGTCCGGTCACCCAGTCACTGCTCGCCCCACCTGCCCGTTCACTGCTTGCTCACTCACCCTGCCCACCCACTCGCCCCACCCGCCTGCTCAACTCTCACCCCGCCCATCCCTGCTCTATATATGTTGGCTTCGCCACGCGGCCCAGCTAATCGCTTCGCCAGTCACCTCCACGCCTCGCCTGCTCTGCTCAGCTCACCAAAGATAAGCTTGCTGCCCGCTCGCCCTTTGCCTTGGGTTAGGGCCCAGGGCCCAGGGACACGCCATTCCTTGAGGCCCCAGAGCCTCCGCCCGCTCGTCACCCGCCTCAGCTGTGTCGTGGAACATGCCATTCCCCGGCTCCGGCCTTGCCCTGGAGCTGCCACCCGCTCTCCCTTCGCCACACATCGCCCCGTTTCCCCTCCTTCAGAGGCCCTGGCCCTTACTCAATCTTCCCGCCAGGGCTGAGCCAGCCCGCATTTGTTCACCCCCCTTGTCGCGAGAAGCCAAAAAAGAGGTGGCGGTTGCAGGCTTCTTGGGCTGAAAATTACCGGCCTCCGCTTCTCAAACATGCTGAAAAAGAGCTTCAGTCCTGTGACCATCGCCGCCATCGCTGCCCTGTTCTGTGGTGCACGTGTGCGGCTGGTGCGAAAAACAGAGCGGTGACAGTGACGGTCACAGGACTGACGCTCTTTTTCAGCGTGTTCGAGAAGCTGAGGCCGGTAGTTTTCGGCTCCCAACCGGAAGCTCCTCTCAAAATTGTGGCACCAACCGGCGACAGGGAGCCACAGCAGAGGGATGAAAGAGCCACATGCGGCTCTAGAGCCATGGGTTGCTGACCCCTGGCCCAAACAGTGCTTGGGCATTAGAAGTGTGCAATCTAAATTCTTCTCGAGGTGAAAAAAACACACCAATCCTGGGAGCTTTCTGTCCATAGGGGAGGAACGGAGGGGGGCAGGATGAGACAAAAAGGGTGAAGATTTGGGGGCAGGCATCGGATGACCCTGATGGAGAATCTCGCCCAGCGTTCTCCCTTCCTAGCAAAGCTGAAAATCTCTTCTGGATGGAACTAATGGCAGAATTTGTGTGGCTAATGGGCTGTGGCAGGCATGGGTAGTTAACTGTTCGAAAACTGCCTAGTGGTACCGATTGAATTATTATTAGATCAGGAATGGAGATGAAGGCTCCAATTAAGGAGAGACAGGGGAATTCATGCGGTGGGTGCTCCGGGATTGTCCGTATTTCACAGGGGCCATTTAGGGAGCTCATTCATGGAGAAACGAGAGGGAGAGAAGGAGAGGATTCCTGGCCTTCTCGGGGTCTCCGTTCTTTGAAGACTGTCTTTCTACGGACGTTCCCGGAAATCTAAGCCTAGAGAGCACAGGGAGGGGTCCCTGTTTGCCTTCCCAGGTTGAGTGGGTTTTGCACTAGTCTGGGGCCACAGGCTCCCTGGAACATGAGAAGATTTGAGGGTCAAACTATGAAGCAGAACCGAGTCATGAGATGCGCCTGCAAGATAACAGAATAACAGAGCTGAAAGGGACCTTGGAGGTCTTCTAGTCCAGCCCCCTGCTCAAACAGGAGACCCTATATCATTCCAGGCAAATGGTTGTCCAATGTCTTTTTGAAGACCTCCGATCAACAGTGGTGGGATTCCAAATTTTTTCCTACCGGTTCTATGAGAGCGCGATTCACTCGCGTGGACAGCACTCAAAGACCGCCCTCGGTGTCAGTGCTGGTAAGTTGAGCTGTTGCTTAGGTCAGCTGAGGCGTGGCAATCTGCTCTGCTGTGTGAATCAGCTGAGCTAAAAAAACTAAGGGAATATAGGACAGGGAACGGCGGGGGCGGGAGGGCAGGGCCAGACAATGTTGGTATTTGCCGATTCTCCAAAGTACTTAAAATTTCCGTTACTGGTTCACCCGAACCGGTCCGAACCAGCTGAATACCACCTCGGGTCACGGAGCACCCACAACTTCTGGTGGCAAGCCATTCCACTGGTTAATGAGCCGAAGTGGCACAGTGGTTAAAATGCAGCACTGCAGTTTAGCAGTTCAGCTGTTCAAATCTCACCGGCTCAAGGTTGACTCAGCCTTCCATCCTTCTGAGGTTGGTAAAATGAGGACCCAGATTGTTGGGGGCAATATACTGAACTCTGTAAACTGCTTAGAGAGGGCTGTAAAGCACTATGAAGCGGTATATAAGTCTAAGTGCTATTGCTATATTCTATATTTAATTTAATTTAATTTAATAATTTAATTTAATTTAATTTAATTTAATTTAATTTAATTTAATTTAATTTAATTTAATTTAATTTAATTTAATTTAATTTAATTTAATTTAATTTAATTTAATTTAATTTAATTTAATTTAATTTAATTTAATTTAATTTAATTTAATTTAATTTAATTTAATTTAATAGTTTTGTATGCCGCCCAACTCCCGGGGGACTCTGGGCGGCTCACAGCATGTCAAATCCATTACAATAAAAAACATATAACAATTAAAAAGATATAAACATTAAAAGAAGATCTCCAACATTCATAACTAAAGGGGGGAGACCTCGGAATAATCTACTAAGTCTCACTTTCACCCTGCCTGCCGGAAGAGCCAAGTTTTTATTGCTTTACGGAAGGGCAGCAGGGTGGGGATGGCCCTGATCTCCGGAGGGAGTTGGTTCCACAGGGAGGGAGCTCCCACAGAGAAGGCCCTCCCCCTAGGCCCCGCCAACCGACATTGTTTGGTCGATGGGACCTGGAGGAGACCAATTCTGTGGGACCTAACCGGTCATAGGGAGGTATTCTATATTCTATATTCTATATTCTATATTCTATATTCTATATTCTATATTCTATTCTACTCCACTCTACTCTTCATTCCATTATTCTATTCTATTCTATTCTATTCTATTCTATTCTATTCTATTCTATTCTATTCTATTCTATTCTATTCTATTCTATTTTATTCTACTCTACTCTACTCTACTCTACTCTACTCTACTCTACTCTACTCTACTCTACTCTATTCTTCATTCCATATTCTATTCTATTCTATTTTTTATTCCATTTTCTATTTTCTATTTTCTATTTTCTATTCTATTCTATTCTATTCTATTCTATTCTATTCTATTCTATTCTATTCTATTCTATTCTATTCTATTCTATTCTATTCTATTCTATTCTTCATTCCATTATTCTATTCTGTTCTGTTCTGTTCTATTCTATTCTATTCTATTCTATTTCTATTCTATTCTATTCTATTCTATTCTACTCTACTCTACTCTACTCTACTCTACTCTACTCTACTCTATTCTTCATTCCATTATTCTATTTTATTCTATTTTATTCTATTCTATTCTATTCTTCACAAATCTTCACATTTGGATTTTTTGGGGTTACGTTTCTCCAAAATTATGCATTTGGATGGATGTGTGCTTCCCCAAATGTGCACATTTTCCTAAAGTAAGCTGAATATACCCCCCCCAAAAAAACTTTACACAAATATTGCAGTTTTCTTCATTAGGTGCATTTTACAGTACAGGCAGTCCTCGGCTTATGACCACAATTGAGTCCAACATTTCTGTTGCTAAATGAGACATTTGTTCAGTGACTTTTGCCCCATTTTATGACCTTTCTTGCAAGTGTTGTTAAGTGAATCACTGCAGTTGTTTAAGTTAGTAACACGGTTGTTAATCAAATTCAGCTTCCCCATTGACTTTGCTTGTCAGAAGGTCGCAAAAAGGATCATGTGACCCCGGGACACTGCAACTGTCATAAGTACAAGTCAGTTGTCAAGCGTTTTGATCACATGACACATGGGAAGCTGCAACGGTCCTATGGAAAATGGTCCTGAGACACTTTCTTCAGTGTCGTCGTGACTTTGAGTGGTCACTAAATGAATTGTTGTAAGTTTAGGACTACCTGATGCTTTGTTCTAATTTCCAAAGTATCAAAGGACAGTTAGTTAGATCAGGGGTCCCCAAACATGGCAACTTGAAGACTTGTGGACTTCAACTCCCAGAATTCTCCAGCCAGCTATGCTGTTGAAGTCCACAAGTCTTAAAGTTGCCAAGTTTGAAGACCTCTGGGTTAGATCCTAACTAACTAAATAACTGACTAAGTAACTAACTAAATAAGTAAGTAGATAAGCCTGCCTACTGTAATGAAAAGAAGGATTTGGGGTGACATGATGGCACTGTTCCAATATTTGAGGGGCTGCCACAAAGAAGAGGGGGGTCAAGCTATTCTCCAAAGCCCCTGAGGGTAGAACAAGAAGCAACGGATGGAAACTCATCAAGGAGAGAAGCCACCTGGAACAAAGGAGGGATTTCCTGACAGTAAGGACAATTAATAGCAATAGCAATAGCACTTAGACTTATATATCACTTCACAATGCTTTACAGCCCTCTCTAAGCGGTTTACAGACTTCAGCATATTGCCCCCAACAATCTGGGTCCTCATTTTACCCACCTCGGAAGGATGGAAGGCTGAGTCAACCTTGAGCCTGGTGAGATTTGAACAGCTGAACTGCTGAACTGCAGTGCTGCACTTTAACCACTGCACCATCTCGGCTCATATAGAATAGAGAATAGAGAAGAGAAAAGAGAAAAGAAGAGAAGAGAAGAGAAGAGAAGAGAAGAGAAGAGAAGAGAAGAGAAGAGAAATTGGAAGGGGCCTTGGAGGTCTTCTAGTCCAGCCCCCAGCTCAAGCAGGAGAACCTACACTATTTCGGATAAGTGGCTGCCCAGTCTCTTCTTAAAAACCTCCAGTGATGGAGTACCCACAACTTCTGGTGGCAAGCTGTTCCACTGCTTAATTGTCCTCACTGTCAGGAAGTTTCTCCTTAATTCCAGGTTGCTTCTCTCCTTGATGAGTCTCCATCTGTTGCTTCTTGTCCTGCCTTCGGGTGCTTTGGAGAAGAAGTTGACCCCCTCTTCTTTGTGGCAGCCCCTCTGGAATACTGATGTCATCCCTAATTCTTCTTTTCTTCAGACAACCAAACCTAAATCCTGCAGCCGTCCTTCAGATGTTTTAGTCTCCAGGCCTTGGAAGAAGAGGCACGTATGCAAATCAGCCCCAACCGAAATTATGTTCAGTCAAATGAGAATTTCAGCAAGAGTGACCACTTTGTCGGCTGCTTAATAATTTGCCATTTCTTGCCTGCTGAACCTCTCTGGAGAAGAACATTTAAAGCTCTTTGCAACCCATTTGCCTATTCACTACCATGGATAATTCGATGTCGTTTACACTCTTCGGTTTCCTCACCTTTCAGCCTTAATTCCAGAATTGAATCGTCTGGTTCTGGCCCAGATAATTCCTGAGGATCTCATTGCTCCATCCCTGAGCAGTTTTGACCGTTTCCTTTGACTCTTTTTTCCTGGAGTTTAACCAGGTAATGATCCCTAGTAAAACCCATCTTATTTGCTAAGTTTAACCTTTGATGAGTGACTTTTTTTCCTCCAAAAGTTTTGGGAAGAACACCTTGAGTATAAAATTTACCTGATTGATGGTGGCCACACCTGTTGAAACATTTCTGAAGGCTTCATGAAATACTTCCGGTCACACAGAATTAGTCCTTGATTTGCAACCGTTCATTTAGTGACCATTCCAAGTTACGACAGCACTTATGACCGTTTTTCACACTTAACGACCATTGTAGCATCCTCACGGTCATGTGATTAAAATTCAGATCTTTGGCCACTGGCATGTACTTATGACGGTTGCAATGTCCCGGGATCACGTCATCCCCTTTTGCGACCTTCTGACATGCAAAGTCTACGGGGAAGATTCACTTAACAACCGTGTCACTAACTTAACAACTGCGGTGATTTGCTTAACAACTGTGGCAAGACAAGTCGTAAAGCTGACCAGTTAGTTGAATGAGGGGATGGATCTTTGTACAGTTTCTGAGATGCTGCTGGGGATTGTGCAATGTCTGAAATGACCCTAAGGGGTTGTGCAATGTAGTGTGCCTGGCGTCTTTTGCTATTCTAATGGTGGTGGGTTAATCCTATTATGTCCTAAAGTTCTTGTACCATTCTTAGAATTTGGGTGGAGAAGGATGTAAATATTAATCCCATCGCTGGAGGTGAAGGTGTTTTGTTTGTGAATAGGCTGGCCTGGATTCCTTAATGGGCCCAAAACATCCATCTCTAAAGACTCCAGGCATCTGCTGGAGGCTGTTGAGAAAGTCTGGGGCTGCTTTCTGCCTTTAAGAACACGTTCCTCCATTTCTCCTTTGGGGAAATATAATACTCTGCCTCTTTTAATATTCCCCAAAATACCATATTTTTCGGAGTATAAGACACACCTTAGTTTTTGGGGAGGAAAATAGGGGAAAACAATCTGCCTACCAGGTATTCATCTGGCTAGTGTCCTTAGTCTGGTCAGCTTCAGCACATTATTTTATCCCCTGGTTGGGACTTAAAAAAACCTTCTTCTGAGAAACAATGAAAGAGCCTGCAAGCCAATAAGAGCTGGGAAGATCGTTAGCACCTGGTTAGGGCTAGAAAAAAACTTATTCGGAGCAAGTAGAGCAATGAAAAAAACCCTGCAAAGACTTGGGGCTGGAAAAACATTCTTCGGAGAGAGTAACAATGAAAGAGCCTGCAAGCCAGTAAGAGCTGGGAAGATAGATGGCACCTGGTTAGGGCTAGAAAAAAACTTATTCGGAGCAAGTAGAGCAATGAAAAAAAATTCTGCAAAGACTTAGGGCTGGAAAAACATTCTTTGGAGAGAGTAACAATGAAAAAGCCTGCAAGGTAAGAGCTGGGAAGATCAGTTAGCACCTAGTTAGGGCTGGGAAAAAAGCTTTGAAAAAGCTACATTCAGAGTATAAGACGTACCCAAATTTTCAGCCACTTTTAGGGAGGAAAAAGGTGCGTCTTATACTCCAAAAAATACGGTAATTCATTCTCTAGGATGGGGGAGGGGGCATCCCACACTTCCAACTCTGTTATTCGGTTTAATGTGTCCAATTCTGAAGACCATCCTTTGCAAAGGATTCAGGGAGACTCACAAAGGCAGTGAGGTTGATCGAAGGTCTAGAAACTCAGTCACAGAAGAGGCTGAGGGCCTTGGTTAGCTGGAGAAGTTCCCGAGAAGAGACAGAATCACAGCAAAAAGGTGACACACAAAGGAGAATCAAGACCTGTCCTCTCTCATGCCAGAGTGCTGAATCCGGGAAAAATGGTTCCAGGAAGACAGATTTGCTTGAAACTTTGCAATTGTCCGACAAGCTAGACAGTAGTAGCAATGACTGAAAGAAGAGGTTGAACATGTTCCTGAAGAAACTAGATTACCACGAAGTCTTAAAGTGGCTACCCCTGTTTCCTGAGCAGGGATTCCTGCACTAGTCAGATCCCATGACATTATGAGCTTTATGTCATATACACATAGATTTGAATGCATTGTTGGCTTTTTTGTCCAGGATCAGCCTCTGGCATGCTGCTTAAAAACCAAATTTCAGCTCTTGAGATGCATGCTCCCACATCTTATGTTCCTGCAGCTTCTTCTTGCAAACACAGAAGAGAAACCCTTGAGTTGCTAAGGTCCCAGGCCTGTAGTTTCCCTCCTCAGCTATTAGTTTGTGGTCAACTCTGATGCTCTTATACCCACCATGCAGCCAAGTGTGATCTTCCATTAGCCTGCAAGGGAAATCAGCGCTGCCCAGCCACAAAACCACAGTCAACCCAAGCCTGGCATTCAGATGATGTTGCCATGGGGAAGAAGCCATGATGTGCTGACCGCATTGTTGAGCAAATCTTCCCACGAAGAGCTGAGGGCATTCCTCTTGTGCTGATGTTTGTTTCATAAAGTCCTTCCTTGGGAGACATTCTTACTTCAACACAGATCTGGAGACCGCTGGTCTTTCCTTCTCAATCTTTCAGCCTCTGGCGTCTCCACTAAAGATATAAAAACACAGAAGGATTCTCTGCGGACAGCTTCCTATAAACCTGAGACTTTAAAGACTTGCTGGGTAACGGAGGGGTCAAGTTGTTTTCCAAGGCACCCGGAGGCCAGACAAGGAATCATGGATGGAAACTGAACAAGGAGAGATTCAACCTGGAAATAAGAAATTATCTGACAGTGAGGATAATCAACCAATGGAACAGAAGTTGCCTTCAGAAGTTGTGGGAGGTCACTGGAGGCTTTCAAGAAGAGACTGGACTGCCATCTGTCAGAAATGGTGTAAGGTCTCCTGATTGGGCGGGGGGTTGGACTAGATGACCTACAAGGTCCCTTCCAACTGTTATTCTGTAATCTGAATGGTGAAGCTATGGGTGCTCCATCACTGGAGGCCTTCAAGAAAAGATTGGACCCCATTTCTCTGGGGTGTTTTTTGGGTAGGGGTTTCCAGCCTTGGGAACTTCAAGACTTGTGGGATTCAGCTCCCAGAATTCCCCAGCTGGTGTGGTCTACCAGTCTTAACATTCCCAAGGTTGGACACCCCTAGTATAGTGGTTATGTATGTGGTTATGCACATAATTTTGTATTTATTTGTTTATCTTGTCATGTTTTTGTAGTGTATATTGGAGATGGTGACCCTTTGAGAGCTGTATGCAATGAAATTTCCTTTTAATGCATGCCGATTAGTGTACATTTAAAGTGGCAGTAAAGTTATTCTAAGTCTTCTGTTTGAGCAAGGGGTGGACTGAAAGACCACCAAGTTCCCTTCCAACTCTAGTAAAGACTTTTTACAATCCTTTGAGTGACACTTATAGGTTGTTCACAAAAAGGGTTTGATCCAATTACCTCCAAGGTCCACCCTATTACTCTATATTCTTTATTCCCTGGATTCTCGCTGTGGACAGACAACATCTGATTTTTCTAAAAATTGGGCTGAAAACTGAGGAACTGAGGATAGCTAGATAGATACGATAGATAGATAGATGATTTTTTTTAATTTTTTTTAAAAAAAATTCTTCTGAGCATGCGCAGAAGCCGAGTTTCTGGCACCGCGCATGCGTCACCATCTTGTTTTCGGCTTTTTTGGGGGGGGATTTTTTCCGATTTTTCATCACTGCGCCCACAAGGCACGGCCACGCAGCTCAGGAGGAAGCGAACCGGCAGTGAGGTAACTTAGAACCCACCCCTGATACATACATACATACGAGGGTGAGTCAAAACGTAATGCCATTTTCTTTAGGACAGGTATAATTACCAACACAGGAACATGTAGCATACATCAAAATGAAGCTGGTCCTCTGTGGATCACATCCCTACTTCTCAACATAGTCACCGTTTCTCTCAATAGCAATGTTCCACCTTCGAATGAGACCATGTATCCCTTCCTCGTAAACTCTTCACTGCAGTTTTCATTTCCTCGTCACTGGAATAATAATCCTCCATACTCACCAGGTTTAGCACCTTCAGACTATCATCTCTTTGGCCCCATGAAAGAGGGTTTGAGAGGCAAACATTATTCCAGTGACGAGGAAGTGAAAACTGCAGTGAAGAAGTGGCTCAAAGAACAGTCAACAGAATTTTACGAGGCAGGGATACATGCTCTCATTCGAAAGTGGAACATTGCTATTGAGAGAAACGGTGACTATGCTGAGAAGTAGGGATGGGATCCACAGAGGACCAGCTTCATTTTGATGTATGCTACATGTTCCTGTGTTGGTAATTATACCTGTCCTAAAGAAAATGGCACTACTTTTTGACTCACCCTCGTACATACATACCGGTACATACAAAATTATGCATGTACACACATATATTATGTGACACAGAGAAACAACACAGTCTAGTTTGTACGTATACATGTTCATGGCGAGAAAAACGAATCTTGTGAGTTTACCAGACGGATGGTCTAGGGAACATAGCTGTTCCAGAATCTGGTAGTCCTGCTAGAAATACTTGGAAACCCCCTCCAAGTATTGGAGCAACAGAAACAGAGCATGAAGTGGATGCGCGGGGTCTCTAACGATGCTTCGAGCTCTAAGCACATGGCGCTTATAAGCAGTATCCTGAATAACAGGAAGCGAGCTTCCTATATCCTAAAATATCAGCAAACGAGGAGAAGAAATTGAGAGCTGTAATCTCAAAATGATCCTGTTTCTGTCCACCCCTTACTTGAGTCCTTGAAGGCAGGACAAGAAGCAATGGGTGGCAACTAATCAAGGAGAGAACCAAATGGCGCATCCATACAACACATTCCAACAAAATGGATCTCTACGCAACTTTATCTAAAAGCCTCTGACTACACAACCCAATACAGCACAACCAACACAAACTCTGAAAAGAATTACACTGCCATTCACCAAGAGTATCTCAGAAAGCACAAATACAACCACATGGAATCCGCGTAGCACCCAGGCCAACTGAAGGCCTTCAAAACATCCTAAGCAGACCAAAAGACCCAACAACCCCAGAAGAAAAAAGAGGAGTCATCTATTCTACAACACACAATGTAAGAACTGCAACAACCACTACGTAGGACAAACAGGCAGAAGGCATCCACGAACACCAACCGGCAGTCAGAAGACATGATGAAAATCCATTAGTTTCACAACAAGTAGACAGATTTAATTCTAGTTTCAATTGGGGAAATGTGACCACCCTAGACCAGGCCGAGTCCAAAACTGCCAGGGAATTTCTAGAAGCCTGGCGCTCTGACAAATCAGCCATCAACAGACACAGAGGCATGAACAACATGTATAGACTACGCAAAAGAGACCATCAACCAGCCCAACAGAGAACAAAAAAGACTCCGTCACCTCCCCACCAGTATTCAGCACCCAGATCAGCATAGATTAACTCCAAGGTTAACATCAAGTCAACAACACCCCAAATGAAGAAACTCAGACAGGCAAACCACCAGAATATAAACTGACAGCAAGCCCCACTCCTTCCTAGCACTGATGCTGTTACCTAGTTGGGCCATGAAACGTCTGCAAAAAAAACCCCAAGCAAGCTCAGAGAACACCAAGGATCCCTAATGGGAACCCCGAGCTACAAATATTCTCCTTTATTAGACAAGAATAACAGAGCTGGAAGGGACCTTGGAGGTCTTCTAGTCCAGCCCCTTGCTCAGGCAGGAAAGTACCTTCCAAATCTGTTATTCTGCTATTTTGAGCAGGAGGTTAGACTAGAAAACCCCAAAGGTCCCTTCCAACTTTATTGTTCTTCATTCCAAATTCAATTTCTACCTCAGCAAAGACGAAATGGCTTAACTTGGCTACTCGGCCTGCAATGTCAGGTAAATCTAAGCGTTGAGGAGGACACTCAGAACTGAGGTGACCCCTCAAATCTCTTTGGGTGGCTGATGTTTCAAGGTGCCCTCACTTCCTGCAAAGATGACCAGGAATCCATAAAACATGGGTGGCCCCCGGTCCCTCAGCCTGTCCAGAAATCGGGAAGGGAGACATTCTTCATCTCAGCTTCGATGCCCTCGTATCGCCCTTCAGTCTCCTCCAGTCTCAATAAACCTGGCTAATTAGCGTCCTAACCACTCAATTAATTAGGCCCTACACTTAATTATGACAAACTACATTATCTGATACGGCCCCGAGTCCAATGGACATTAGCGTTGGGTTATGTTCGGTAACAATTTGATTTGAGAGGGAGTTTATTGACCAGAAAAGACATATGATGAGATTAAAATAATCAGTAGAACCAACTCAAAGCTATCGGCTTGTCGGAGCTGAGGGCTCGGGTTATACAGGCAGGGAGTCTGATCAAATTAGCTGCTTCATTCTCATTAAGAGCAGGGCGAAAGCCCAAGCAAGATTGGCAGAGAAGGGAAGGCCGGGCAGCGGGGAGGGGTGGAAGATCAGAAAGCGAGGAGGTGGCCCTCGTTGGGGATGATGGTCGGGGAGGGTTAAAGGAAGGCAGAAGCTGCATAGTGGAGTCTGAAGTCCAAGCTCATAGGGGTCTCTTGGACCACAATCTATTGATGCCTTGTCCCAACTTCCCAGGGGCCAGAACAGCCAAAGAGTATACAAAGGATTAAAAGTCTGCAGAGATTCTCAGTCAACCAGGTCATGGTTGTCCCAAAGGTGCTTTTTCAGGAGGCAACTGGACTTTCTTGTTTTTTCTCTTTTTTTTCTTTGAAGACGTTTCACTTCTCATCCAAGAATGGTGTGGGAATTCCAGAAAAAAAAATTGCAGACTACAGGAACCATTTGCACTACTCAGGTGACCCCGAGGACACAGCTAAACCTCCAAGTGGCCTCAAGGACTCTCTGAAAGGATGCCAATGACCAGCGCTGTCTGCAAGGAGTATAAATCCTTCCGTTCCCCACCATCCAGTCAGAGCTGAAGAAGCTTCTTGGGTGAGAAGTGAAACGTCTTCAAAGAAAAACCAGAAAGTCCAGTTGCCTCCTGAAAAACCACCTTTGGGACAGTATGCAAAGGGACTGAATAGAATTGAAGGCTTGATATTGAGCAATCCTTGAATTGGATAATCGAATAGGTGGGCATCTCCCCTGCTTTTGCCCATGACCAGGGACCCTTCAGGTGCAAATAACCAGGAAGATCCATTGAGTTCAAAAGCTCTGAAAAGTTTATTAATGCCATCTCTGCACAAGGTTTGGATCAATTAACAATGAGGACGTTATCCATTCAGTCATGCCAAAGGTGGTTTTTTTTCCCCAAAAGGCAACTGAACTTTCTTTGTTTCTCTTTGAAGACGTTTCGCTTCACATGATGGAGATAATCATGCTATCAAAGCTTGACCTCTTTTGAGGTGTGCCATCTCCGCCGTCATGACTTTTGGGACCCATCTTTTGGGACCCACACCCTGTTTGTGACAGTTTGGGTCTTTGGACAACTTCTAAACCTAGAGGCCTTATTGAGCTGCTAGGATTATCTCCATCTGGAGATCTTTCTCCCTCCGTTGGCATGAGAGCTTCCTCCATCGGCGTGGGACCAACTGGAAGGTGGGGTTAAACATGTCATCAGTTTCGAGTCATTGAATTTCCCCAAGAATTAAGTCCAGCCCTCCCATGAATTCTATTGACCCCTATCTATCACCAATTTAGCTTCAACCATGAGTTGGTCCACTGCCTTGACTTGGTCTTGAAGATCCATCTGTGAATCTTCAGGATTGCTTTGTATGTTTATGTGTGTATTTATGTGGGAGGGGTGGGCAACTACCTGGAGCAGTCCCTGCAGTTTTCTCAGCAAGTTTTTTGGGAAGGGGTTGGTCCTGGCCTCTTTCTTTCCAGAGCTGAGAGAGAGGAACTGGGGAATTCTGGGAGTTGAAGTCCACAGGTCTTAAAGTTGCCAAGGTTGGACCTCCCTAGTAGAGGATCTCCTGCTTGAGCAGAGGGTTGGACTAGAAGTCCAAGGTCCCTTCCAACTCTGTTATTCTATTCCAAAGTCCCTTCCAGCCCTAGTCAATCATTTAAATAGGAGCCAGCCTTGTGCAGCAGCTGCCAAAAAAGCTAACACAGTTCTAGGCTGCATTAACAGAGGGATAGAATCAAGATCACGTGAAGTGTTAATACCACTTTATAAGGCCTTGTTAAGGCCATACTTGGAATACTGCATCCAGTTTTGGTCACCATGATGTAAAAGGGATGTTGAGACTCTGGAAAGAGCGCAGAGAAGAGCAACAAAGAGGATTAGGGGACTGGAAGCTAAAACATGAAGAACGGTTGCAGGAACTGGACATGGCTAGTTTGATGAAAAGAAGGACCAGGGGAGACATAATAGAAGTGTTCCAATATCTCAGGGGTTGCCACAAAGAAGAGGGAGTCAAACTATTCTCCAAAGCACCTGAGGGCAGGATAAGAAGCAATGGGTGGAAACTAATCAAGGAGAGAAGCAACTTAGAACTAAGGAGAAATTTCCTGACAGTTAAAACAATTAATCCGTGGAACAGCTTGCCTTCAGAAGTTGTGAATGCTCCAACACTGGAAGTTTTAAAGTTGTTGGATAACCATTTGTCTGAAGAGGTATAGGGCTTCCTGCCTAAGCAGGAGGTTGGACTAGAAGACCTCCAAGGTCCCTTCCAACTCTGTTATTCTATTCTATTCTAGTCTGAATTTGAAGATGCCTGAACACCCAATTGCTGCTTTGTCTTCCCTATGGGAGTTTGGCCCCAATGGGGCAGGGCGCTACCTGCTTCTTCCCCATTTCTCTGTGACTTGGGAACCTCCGTCGGCCCACCATCCCACCCTCTTATTCTGTGTTCTGTTGGACCTTAGTTGAGTGGCTTAAGCATCTTCCTTTCTGGGATCCCTACCAGATGCATCTTCCTCCCCTCCCCTCCCCCCCCCCCCCACAGCCTTTCAGCCGAATCTGCAAAGAAAGCTCCCACTTTGCAGATTCTTGCAAGTAGAAGTGGCTCCTGTTGAGAATATAATAACTTATATCACATACCTTTGCATCTCAGGGCTGCCCCAGGTGGTAAGTAATCCAAATGCATTAATCGTAGAGTGGAACAATTTTATTAATAGTTAATGCAGTTAAATGTTTCCAGGTAATCGAGATGAACCACATTAGGAGGTTGGCGTATCCTTCCCTACTGTGGGCTTTCGGGTTACGAGCCCCCCCAGGGTTCACCGTTTATCACCTGGTTGGGATTTGGGAGGTTCATAAAGGAGTGAATAAGATTTAGTCAGACAGCAAATTCAAGAGAACTGTCGGACGCTTCCCTTGTTCTTCCTGGGCACAATTCTTGGCCTCCATTTGGCGTGATCTCAATCTCGGTCCATTCCCAAGCTGCCTGTTTCTCTTCCCTCTTGCTGTATCAAAATGGGATTTTCGTTGGCTGCTAAAGCTGTTAAGAGTTGACCTAATGATGGACATATAAGATGTTGTAAGATGCTCCCGTCCAAACAAGCTCTCAGTGCTGGAAGGGAGGGGGATTTGCAGAGAGGAGGAGGAGGAAGAGGAAGAGGAAGAGGAAAAGGAGGAGGAGGAGGAGGAGGAGGAGGACGATGACTATGGGGTCCTTGGTGCTCTCTGAGCTTGGTAGTTTTCTTGCAGACGTTTCATAACCCAACTAGGGAACATCATCAGTGCTAGAAGGGAATGGGGTTTGTGCGGGGGGGGAGGAGGAAACTGTGGGGTCCTTGGTGTATGATTGTTTGCGTGTTCTGTTTGTAAGTGAAGAATTTACCACAGAAAGTGAACAGTAAAATTATAAAGCTGAACTTGAAATGTCTAATTATGAAAAGAAGGACTAGGGGGGCTGTGATAGCACTCTTCCAATATCTGAGGGGCTGCCCCAAAGAAGAGCGGGTCAAGCTATCTTTCAAAGCACCCGAGGGCAGGACAAGAAGCAATGGATGGAAACTTATCAAGGAGAGAAGCAACCTGGCTCTTCCGGCAGGCGGGGTGAAAGGGAGACCAAGTAGACTATATTGGGTCTCCCCCCCCCAGTTATGAATGTTGGATGTTTTTTAATTTTTATATCTTTTTAACTGTTATATGTTTTTATACTTCTAATAGATTTGACATGTTGTGAGCCGCCCAGAGTCCCTCGGGAGTTGGGCAGCATACAAATCTATTAAATTAAATTAAATTAAACCTAGAATTAAGGAGAAATTTCCTGACAGTGAGAACAATTCATCAGTGAAACAACTTGCTCCAGATGTTGTGGGTGCTCCATCACTGGAGGTTTTAAAGAAGAGATTGGACAGCCATTTGTCTGAAATGGTAGAATGTCTCCTGCTTGAGAAGAGGGTTGGACTAGAAGATCTCCAAGGTCCCTTCCAACTCTGTTATTCTGTATACTCAATCTCTTGATGAATTAATCCAGTTTTGGTCCCCACATTACAAAAACGATGTTGAGACTTTGGAAAAAGTTCAGAGAAGAGCAACTAAGATGATTAAAGGCCTGGAGACTAAAACATATGAAGAACATTTGAAGGTTATATCTAGTCTAGAGAAAAGAAGGACTAAGGGTGGACATGCAAGCAGTATTTCAATATCTCAGGGGCTGCCCCAAAGAAGAGGGAGTCAAGCTATTCTCCAAAGCAGCAGAAGGCAAGACAAGAAACAACGGATGGAAACTAATGAAGGAGAGAAGCAACCTGGAATTGAGGAGAAACTTCCTAACAGTGAGGACAATTAACCAGTGGAACAGCTTGCCACCAGAAGTAGCCTGAGCTCCATCACTGGAAGTTTTTAAGAAGAGACTGGACTGAAATGGTATAGGGCTTCCTGCTTGAGCAGGGGGTTGGACTAGAAGATCTCCAAGGTCCCTTCCAGCTCGATTCTGATTCTGATTCTAAACCAGGAAAAGCCTCCTGAACCCCAAACAAAAGTCCTTCCATTGACTCTGGAAGAAAGAAGCGCTTACAAAAACCTGCTTCCGATGGGTTGAGAGTCCCTCCCCTTTTGTGTCTGAAGGAGAGAAAAGATCTGCAATTACAGCCCATGTAAGTGGTAATGAGAAACGGATCTGCATTGCAAAAACCTGTTGGTGCCAACAATTATCCCAAACACGCCATACCAAGAAACATGAGAATTCATTTATTCAGAGCAGGGCAGAAAGAGATTGTGACTTAGTGTGAGGTGCGTATGTCAGTTAAAAAGCCGGCTTGGCTGCCTGGAGTAGAGAGGAAGGCCTAGCAAACTTCGAATAGCATTGCGAATTTATTTCTACCTATCAAAGACAATATTTCTATCTCAGTCCCAAAGGGGCTTTTTCCCCCAAGAGTAAGGTGACCAGATTTTATTTTTTGTAAAGCGGGACACCATTGAGGGGGGGGGTTTCTAGGGGAGCAAGACGGGAGGGATCCGTCTCTCTTATCCTGCAGCTTTGTGCACACACCCCAAACACTCCCCCCCTTCATCGCAGCCAGGGGTGGGTTCCTACTGGCGCAGGCTTGCCTGTTCGTCGCCGCAGCCAGGGGTGAAATCCTGCCGGTTCGGCCGGGCCAGTCGTTTGGCGTAAAGCCGATGGAACTGGTGGCAGTCGCAGCGCGGGGCTTCTCCTGCCCACTTCCCCCACCCGGCTGGACGCCGCCATTCGGGTTATTTTGTCCTTTGCGCATGCGCAAAGCTGTGCATACGCAGAGGACAAAATAACCCGAATGGCCGCGACCGCCGCCAGTTCCATCGGCTCTACACCAAACGATTGGCCCGGCCAAAAAAAGCGGGACTTTTTTGAAACGCCGCGGGACGCGGGACAAATTATTAAAAAGCGGGACTGTCCCGCCAAAAGCGGGACGTCTGGTCACCTTACCCAAGAGGCAACTGGACTTTCTGGTTTTTCTTGGAAGACGTTTCGCTTCTCATCCGAGAAGCTTCTTTGCTTCTTCATCATTTGAAGACGTTTCGCTTCTCATCCAAGAAGCTTCTTCGCTTCTTCATCTGAGAAGCTTCGTGGATGAGAAGCAAAATGTCTTCAAAGAAAAACCAGAAAGTCCAGTTGTCTCCTGAAAAAAAAAGCACCTTTGGGACAACCCTGACTTGGAGGACTGAGAATCTCCATAGACATTTCTATCTCAGGGTTGAATTATGAGGCCCTTGGTACTCTCTGAGCTTGGGATCTTTATTTATTTTATCTATTTAAGCGAATAACGGAGTTGGAAGGGATCTTGGAGGTCTCCCTTGCTCAAACGGGAGACACTATACCATTCCAGAGAAGTGGCTGTCCTTCAAGACCTCCAGTGATGGAGCACCCACAACTTCTGGTGGCAAGTTGTTCCACTGGTTAATTGTTCTGACTGTCAGGAAATGTCTCCTTAGTTCTAAGTTGCTTCTCTCCTTGTTTAGTTCCCACCCATTGCTTCTTGTCCTACCTTCAGGTGCTTTGGAGAATAGCTTGACTCCCTCTTCTTTGTGGCAACCCCTGAGATATTGGAACACTGCTATCATGTCTCCCCTGATCCTTCTCTTCATTACACTAGGCAGGGTTATCTACTTATCTGGTTGGTTGGTTGGTTTGTTATTTAATTAGTTAAATATCTATGGAGATTCTCAGTCATCCAGGTCATGGTTGTCCCAAAGGTGCTTTTTTCAAGAGGCAAATAATTCTGCTTCGGGTTGCAGTTTGAAAAGCACCAAGAAGTCGTTTATTGAACAAGAATTAAAACTTCAGCTTATCGCATGGAGTAAATTAGTGGCATGAATTTGGAGTTTTCTCAACAAACCAAGATGGAGAACATGCAAAGAGCAGGGCATTAAAAGCTTCCGATGAACTGACCTTGCAGGAGGAGGAGGAGGAGGAAGGAAAGGAATGCAAAACCCTATTTAAAAAAAATAAGAGGAGGAGGAGTTGGAGAAGCCCGGGGTGCAAATTTGGAGCTGGCCAAGAAGTCCATCTCTTCTGCACCCCCCTCCCCTCCCCTTTTCGGTCTGGGTAGCCAAGGGGGGGATTCAGTTTGCTTGCAGCTCGGTCTGAGCCGTCAGGTGACAAATGCAATTATTCACCCGCTGCATCATAATTACTGCAAATGGTCCATTAAAGGAAAATTATCATCAATGTGATATTATCAGGCGGTGGGTGAATGAATAAAGAAAAGTGCTTATTCCTCCATTGTTCGGTTAATACCGTAGAGACATTGTTTTGCCTTTGGTAAGTGGGTGGGTGGGATGCAGAGGGGTGATCCCCCCTCAGGGCCGAAGGGGAGGAGGGGAGGCTCTGCTGATGTTGCATGGAGGAATCGGAGGAGGGGAGGAGAAATTTGAGAATGTTTTAATTGTCTTAAGTCAAACCTGGGAAGATCTTCCTTACTTTAAAAAGCGTTTCTCAACTTTAAGAGAGGTGGACTTCAGCTCCCAGAATTCCCCAGCACAGCTGTGCTGGGGAATTCTGGGAGTTGAAGTCCACCTCTCTTAAAGTTGCCAAGGTTGAGAAACATTGCTCCAGATGTTCTCCCTATGAAAAAGTGGACTTCCTCCTAGGATTTCCCAGCCAACATTGGCCACTTTTAAAGATGGATGGACTTCAACTCCCAGAATCCCCCAGCACAGCACAGCACAAACCCCGAGGACTTTGTGAAAGCAGCTATACATAGATAGATATAATTAGTCCATGACTTACGACCAGGGGCGGGTTGCTCACTTACCGATACCGGTGCGCTGCGTGCGCATCTCCACATTTTGTGCTCGCGCACACTTGTTACGCACGCAAGCCCCCTCACGCAATTTTGCTTCTGCGCATGCACGGAAGCGAAATCTCGCCAAAATCTCGCGAGGGGATGCATGCGCGCAGGCAATTTTGGTGAGATTTTGCTTCTGCGCATGCACGGAAGCAAAATCTCACTGAAATCTTGCGTGCGTGCGCATCCCCTCACGAGATTTTGGTGAGATTTTGCTTCCGCGCATGCGCAGAAGCAAAAAAGCGCAAAAATTCTTTAAAAAGATGGTGATGCGCGCGACGGACCGGCGAAGACGGCACCGGAGCAGTTGCACGCAAATTGCGCAATCGGCCACTCCCTACCGGAGCTATGCACCGGACCGCACTGGTAGGAACCCACCACTGCTTACGACCATTCATTTAGGAACCATTCGAAGTTACAACGGCACTGGAAAAAAGGCACTTGGGACCGTTTCTCACATTTACGACCGTTGCAACATCTCCGTGGTCACGTGATCAAAATTTGGAAGCTTGGCAACCAACGGTTGCAGCGTCCCAGGGACAGGTGATTGACATTCCCAGCGCAATTCCAACAAGCAAAGTCAATGGGGGAAGGTGGTTTCACTTAACGACGTGTGATTCTAGACAAACCCACTGCTCAAGGCAGGAGTCTTCGTATCAGCTGAGGCAAATGACTGTCAGTATTTTCTTAAAAACCTCTTGTGATAAATACTGTAATAATAAATGATAAATAAACCTGTTTAAAGGAAAGAGAACTCCAGTCCCTTCGAGCACTGATGATGTTACGTAGTTTGGTAATGAAATGTTACTGAATGAACGTTAATGAAACATTTGCAAAAAAAAATCAACCAGGCTCAAAGGGAACCAAGGACCCCACAATCCCCCCTCCTCCTCCTCCTCCTCCTCCCTGCAATCCCCTGGGATTTTATATTTTCTTTGCTTTTCTCTTCTCTTCTCTTCTTTGATTTCATTTCATTTATTTTGTATTTTATTTCATTATTTTATTTTATATTTCATTTCATTATTTTATTTTATATTTCATTTCATTATTTTATTGTATGTATTATTTTATATTTTATTTTATTGTTTTACATTTTACATTTTATTTTATTATTATTTTATTTTATATTTCATTTATTTATTTATTTATCTATCTATCTATCTATCTATCTATCTATCTATCTATCTATCTATCTATCTATCTATCTATCTATCTATCTATCTATCTATCTATCTATCTATCTATCTATCTATCTATCTATCTATTTATTTTTGACATTTATAGACCGCCTCACAGTGCAAGCACTCTCTAAGCGGTTTACACCATTAAGCAATGTATATTTACATTGCCCCCAACAATCTGGGTCCTCATTTTACCTACCTCGGAAGGATGGAAGGCTGAGTCAATAATATAATAAAATAAAATAATTTCATTATTTTATTTTATTATTACGTTATATTTTATTTTATTTTATTATTTTATTTATTTATTATTTCATTTCATTTCATTTTACTTTATTGATTATTTTATTTTATTTTATTTTATTTTATTTTATATTTTATTATTTTATTTTATTTTATTTTATTTTATTTTATTTTATTTTATTTTATTTTATTTTATTTTATTTTATTTTATTTTATTTTATTTTATTTTATTTTATTTTATTATTTTATTATTTTATTTTATTTTGTTTCCTTAAGAAAGGGCAGGCCATTCGCGAACGCAAGGCAGCCTGGCTGGGTTCCATTTCACAGTTGTGGTGGGATTAGCTGAGCTGACGCGATGTGCTGAGCTTCCCCCTCTTATCTCTTCCAAACACTCTGCTAATTCAGCAGAAGTTCTGCGCCCGCCTGCACCGCTGTGTGATTTGGCGCCCAACGTCAAGAAACCAGAGTTTCAACCTGCTCTCCGTTCCGCCCCTTCCTCTCGGTGAGCTGGCAAGCCTGGCACCAAAGTTATAGGGAAGAAAGTCACCCAGCTCCCTTCTGCGCAGAATCCCCTCAGGGGGTGGCCGGTTCCAGTGGTGGGATTCAGCCGGTTCGCACTGGTTCGGCCGAACCTGTTGTTAATTTTTTGCGTAGTTCGGCGAACCGGTTGTTCCCACCACTGGCTGGCCCCGCCCCACCCCACCCTACCAGGGTTGCCATTCAGGGTGGGGGAGCCGCGCTGATCAGCTGGGGGGCTGATCAGTCAGTTCTTTCCCACCCCCTGAGAAGTTGGAAGGTCTGACTGAACCTTTTTTAAAACTGGTAGCCACATGGCCTTCTTTTGTTGCGCTGCACGCAGGAGAACGGAGCTGGAAAACAGGTTAGTGAGGGAATGGCGGTTGTTCTGGGATGGGGTGGAAGTGAGGATTTTGCATTATGATTGCTTATAAGTAAGTAAGAACCAGTAAAAGAGGAATGGAAAAATCCCTATCTGTAGATGAACGTTTTTCAGTCTTGGCAAGTTTAAGATGGGCGAACTTCATGCTGCCTGGGGAATTCTGGGAATTGAAGTCCATGCACCTTAAAGTTGCCAAAGTTGAGAAGCATGGGTCTACACTAGAGCTTAGGATCTTCCATTCCTGTTTTATTTAGAGTTTGGTGCAATTAAATAAATCAGTTGTGGTTTTCTTAACAAATAGCGATTAAAGTGATATGAGCCATTACTGGACTGTTTGTGAGAAGCTGAAATTAAAAGTTGATCTGGGCTTTGATGGTTAGATATGGGATTATGGAAATAATGTAGACAAATGTTAATTTTAGTTTACTTATATCTGTAGCAAAGAAAGTTGGAAGTCATTCTTTTTTGGTTTTCCTTCTTTTCCTCTTTCTTACACTTTCACTCTTTTCTGAGCCTTTTCTTTTTTTCAAATCTGTTTGTTTATTCCTTAGCTTTGTACTTTTTTGATGTATGAAGGATCAAATACTCAGCCATTATAATTCTACATTCCTTATTTACAGAAATCATATCAAAATTTAGAATGAAATCCACTGGGAGCCATCTCATATAAGGCAGGATCTGAGTCCCTCTAACCAAAAAGTGTTTATCGATAGAAGAGAATATTTGTAGCTCAGGGTTGAACTGTGGGGTCCTTGGTGCTCTCTGAGCTTGATGGTTTTCTTGCAGATGTTTCATTACCAAACCAGGTAACATCATCAGTGCTAGAAGGGAGTGGAGTTTGCTCTTATTTTCATATACTAGTGACTTACCCTGTCAGTGTTGATCAGTTGCTTCACAAACAGTGTTTTGATTGATGCCAGGTCTCTACAGCCTCAGGTATTCTGCACCCCAACCTCAAATGTTATTTAAAATACAGAGTTTCCCAGCATTCCTTTAGGAACCTTCAACATGCAAACTGTGGTTACTCATCCTAAAATGAATCCTCTTTATCTGGAGCTTCAAAATTATCCAGGGGAGAAGATTTTCAAGCCGCCAGACAGCTGTTCTGGTGGCTTTTACGGGACCTCGGAACAGGCGCTCAACGAGGAGCATCCTCGATGACTGCGGAGCCAAACCGGAAGCCGGGGATATGTCTTCATAACCAAGCAAAAGTGTATTTTCTGTGCAATTTTCTCGCTGGATCTAGATGTCACAAAGCGAAGCCCACATTTTGTAATTAACCCCCGCGCCCCATTTTGACTGGCAGAGGGCTGCAGGAGGCTGAGTGCTGTAACACACCCTGGCCACGCCCCTGGCCACGCCCACCAAGCCGGTCATTAGGGCAGAGAACTGGTCGTTAAATTATTTGAATCCCACCACTGGTCGTTTCCCTTGAAAAAACCGTGTATTGAGCAGTCTACCTCATGATGCGTAATCTCTTTTTAATCGGTATTTTTGTTTCTACTAATGGACTTGAATTTCCTGGAGTCTTGCAATGATAGGTTCAGTAAGATATAAAACCATCTCTCTTAATATGGGGAATGCATGAATACAGACCCATCGCTCTGTTCTCGTTCAGGTTGTGCAAAGCACGGAAAAAGGATAAGACATCGTAAGCCAAAGAAATGAAAGCAAAGGAAATAGTTTTACTCTAGTTTACATCATCTGCCGCTCCCCTCTATCCATCTGTGCCTATCCTCCTTGTTTCCATGCTCTCTGAGCTTGGCGGTTTTCCTGCAGATGTTTCATTACCCAGCTAGGTAACATCATCAGTGCTAGAAGGGAGTGAGGTTTGTGGAGAGGAGGAGGAGGAGGAGGAGGAGGAGGAGGAGAACTGCAGAGTCCTTGGTATTCTCTGAGCTTGGTTGTTTTCTTGCAGATGTTTCATTACCCAGCTAGGTAACATCATCAGTGCTAGAAGAGAGAAGTTACTGTTTAACACCGGACCAACAATCAAGCAGTCGCCAATTTTGCAATCAAGTAGTGAACTACCAACTCAGACAAACAAGTAAAGCGCCTAACAGCCTAATCAAGGAAACATTAAGAATTTTCCCACCAACAATGACAGATTAAACCACTAATATAAACAGAGAGCAAAGACCCCCTTCCTTCTGGCACTGATAATGTTACCTAGTTGGGTCATGAAACGTCTGCAAGAAAACCACCAAGCTCAGAGAGCACCAAGGATCCCATAGTTCTCCTCCTCCTCTCCACAAACCCCACTCCCTTCTGGCACTGATGAGTTTACCTAGTTGGGTCATGAAACGTCTGCAAAAAAAAAAAAAAACAGCCAAGCTCAGAGAGCACCAAGGATCCCACAGTTCAACGCTGAGCTACAAATCTTCTCCTTCATTGGCCGATGTGGTTCTCTCCACCCAGACCGGCTGAGTTCACCCAAGATCAGAGGCTGAGGGGGTGGGCATGAGGCTCTGGGGGCGCACAACCCCGCTTGGCACTGAGAGAGGAAAGCAAAGGCCTGGCGCAAGTCTCCAGTTACAGCGTTTGAACAACTGGCACCTCTGGCTGGCAAACACCCAAATTCTGTGATCACGGTGAAAATCACAGGCTGCCTCATTTGCAGGGCTGACAGTCTTGGAAGTGCAAAATTCGGGAGCTTAATTGGAAAGCTTTTAAAACTCCCAAGGCAGCTACGAGAAGGAGATTTTTTTAAAAAATGGGAGAGAGGTCAGCTTCCCCAACCTGGCGCCCTCGGGAAGCTTGGATCAGATACGGCTCTCAAAGCTTCAGCCAGCATCCCCCGCAGCTCGCTCGGCTGGGAACGATGGGATCGACAGTCCCAAACTTGGAAAGGAACCGTTTCCAAAGTCTGCTTTGAAACAGCAAGATCAGAGGCATAGAATCAAAATCAGGTGAAGTATTAGTAGCGCTTTGTAAAGCCTTAGTAAGGCCACGCCTGGAATCCCGCAACCAGTTTTGGTCATCGCCACATTACAAAAAAGATGTCGAAAATTTGGGGAAAAGTGCAGAGAAGAGCAACTAAGATGATGAAAGGCCTGGAGACAACAACATATAAGGAACAGTTGCAGGATTTGACTAGAGAAAATAAAGACTAGGGGTGACATGATAGCAGTGTTCCAATATTTGAGGGGCTGCCACAAGGAAGAGGGGGTCAACTTCTTCTCCAAAGCACCTGAAGGCAGGACAAGAAGCAATGGATGGAAACTAATCAAGGAGAGAAGCAACCTGGAATTAAGGAGAAACTTCCTGACAGCGAGGACAATTAACCAGTGGAACAGCTTGCCACCAGAAGTTGTGGGTGCTTCCATCACTGGAGGTTTTCAACAAGAGACTGGACAGCCACTTGTCTGAGATAGGGTCTTCTGCTCCAGAAGGGGGTTGTACTAGAAGATCTCCAAGGTCCAAGGGTGAAATGCTACCAGTTTGGCCCAGTTTGGGCGTACTGGTAGCGGCGGGCGCCAGTGGTTCAGAGAATTGGTAGCGGTGGCCATGCAAGGCTCAGCCCACCCACCAGGCCGTTGCCATTTTCTTTTTTAACCCCCTGCGCATGCGCAAAGCCTTCTGAGCATGCACAGATGGTGAAAAAGTGCGTACGACGGTGGCGTGCGTGAAGCGCGTGCAAAGCACGCACTTCCAAACCAGTAGGGAAGGCAAGTAGATTTCACTGCTGCCAAATATTATTCTGTAATTCTTTTAACCAGTGGAACTGCTTGCCTCCAGAAATCGTGAATGCTCCATCACTGGAGGTTCTTAAAAAGAGACTGGACAGCCACCTATTTGCATTTGTATGCCGCCCAGAGTCTCTGTGGAGTGGGTGGCATACAAATGCAACTAATAAATAAATAAATGGTATAGGGTCTCCTGCTTGAACAGGGGGGTGGACTAGAAGACCTCCAAGGTCCCTTCCAGCTCTATTCTGGTTGACATATAAAACTTGTTCATGTGCACGTTTGGGGTGAATTTGACTTTCTTGCAATATGACCAAAAATTCCTATTCTGAGAAAAGCATGTAGGTAGCCCTAGATTTACAACTGTTCATTTTGTGACAGCTTGAAGTTACAGCGACGCTGCTAAAAGTGACTTAGGGCCAGTTTCACACTTACAAGCGTTGCAGCATCCCCACAGTCACATGATCAAAATTCGGGAGCTTGGCAACCGGCATGTACTTACGACGGTTGCAATGATCACGTGATCGTCTTTTACAGCCTTCTGACAAGCAAGATCAACAGGGAAGGCAGATTCACTCAACCACGGGGTTACTAACCACAACTGAGCTGAGGTGGTGCAGCGGTTAGAGGCAGGTACTGCAGGTCACTTTAGCTGACTGTGATCCACAGGTCAGCGGTTCAAATCTCACCAGCTCAAGGTTGACTCAGCCTTCCATCCTTCCGAGGTAGGTAAAATGAAGACCCAGATTGTTGGGGGCAATATAAATATACATTGCTTACTGGTGTAAACCGCTTAGAGAGTGCTTGCACTGTGAGGCGGTATATAAATGTCACTAATAAATAAATAAAATAAATAAATAAACCGCAGCAAGAAAGGTCGTAAAACGGGGCAAAATGAACAAATCTCTCGCTCAGCCACAGACACGTTGGGTTCAATTGTGGTCATAAGTCGAGGACCACCTGCATGTGATCCGGTGTCTGCCGGGGAGCAGCACAATCATGCCCAAGATTTTCGGTGTGGGCATCAGCTGAACTATACATCAGCTGCTCGGTTTCAGCAAGAGTTGACGGGTGCGCTGTCCCAAAGGAATTTTTATTTCTGTCTGGAAAAATTCTCACAGAAGCATTCCTATTCATTTGGCTTAAGACAGCCCGTTTCATTTTGCTGTCAATTGAATCACATTTTTATTACTTTTCCAGCCAACTCTTTCTTGTCTCTGGCTTAGTACCGGTGGCCTGTCTCAGCAAATAGCGGCATTTTCTTGCCTGAAAAGATAATTTCCTGGGTAAATCTTAACTTCCTTCTTTTTCAATTGATAGACTGAGAAAGCGTCTCTCAAACATTTTCAGGGTTGTTCAGATTTCTCCCACTGAACCGTCTGAGGCATTTTACGAGGCTTCTATTCAGACTGCAATTTGTTTTTATACATGTATTTATTTATTGGTTAGATGTTTACCCCACCTTGATGGGGTAAGTACCGTATTTTTCGGAGTATAAGACGCACCTTAGTTTTGGGGGAGGAAAACAAGGAAAAAAGGCCTCTGCCTCCCAGCAATTTGCCAAACAGCAAACAGCACAGATGATATACGCTGTTTGCTGTGTATTTCTGTGCATGT
Source organism: Diadophis punctatus similis (assembly GCA_023053685.1). NCBI lineage: Eukaryota > Metazoa > Chordata > Lepidosauria > Squamata > Dipsadidae > Diadophis > Diadophis punctatus. Next base: position 205,792,005 of record JALIGW010000003.1, on the reverse strand, counting down.
GTGCTTGACCCAAAGAAATAGCAAAGAATTGGAGAAATGCACATTATGCCAGAAAGTTTTCTTAAATGTAGTCACACTAACTCCTCCCAATTATTTAAATAGATCTACTCCAAACATGACTAAGTCAGGGTTTCTCAGCTGCCTTCTTTTAAAACTAATACTTAATACTAAAACAGGACATTTCAGATTATACTTTTACAGATCTTTAAAATTGATGTGGCTTTCTGGAAGGCTTTCTGCTATTTAAAAGAAGATATAATAGCACTGGGCCTCTTCAGAACAAGAATTTATTTTAAAAAGCTTCTTCATTTTGTTAAGTTGTCTAGAACAATAATAAAGCAGTCTTTAAAAAATAAGTCTTATAATTTGAACACTCTACAAACATTTAACAAAATAACATATTAACAGAATCTGCCTCTACCTAGGATAGAACTCACAACCTCCTGACTGTGAGGCAAGAGCTCTACCTCTAGGCTACAGTAGCTGTAGCTTACTTTCTTGCAATTTCAGCAGTGTAACATTGCCAGCAGTTTATCTCCCAGCATTTTGTCTCATTACAGCCACCGTAGTTAGTTTCATTTTACCACGTGGCTTGCAAGCCTGTCAGCTGTAGGTCAGGAGGCAAGTAATCTCTTAGTGTGCTAATAAGGCTTCTGTTTCTGTTCTGTTTGCTGCAAAGAGGTAAATTGTTGGCAGGCAGAGGCCAAAGGGTGGGGGTGGCTGGGTGGGGCTACATTCGGTGTATAAGACGCACCCAAGTTTTCACCCTCTTTTTGAGGGTAAAAAGGTGCGTCTTATACTCCGAAAAATACGGTAAGTAATTTGAGGCAGCATATCTAATTCTCCTTCCTCCTCCTATGTTCCCCATTGCAACAACCCTGTGAGGTAGGTTGGGAAGAGAAAGCGGGACTGGAACAAAGTCATCCAGCTGCATTTAATGCCTAAGCAGAACTAGAACTCACCGTCTCCTGGTGATTGGCCCAAAGTCACCCAGCTGGCTTTTGTGCCTAAAGCGGGACTAGAACTCCCAGTCGCCTGCTTTCTAGCCTGGTACCTAACAACTGCACCACACTGGCTCTCGCTTGCTTCCCCAAGCAGCTCCAAGTTACCACTTCAGGATCATTTCCCCACATGTACAAAACTACAATGTGCTTGTTTGACAAAGTGTGCTCCAGCGCATTGCTCAGATAGGCAGCTTCTTCACACAGAGATGCTTTATGGCCGCTTGGCTGAAAGGGAGCCTGCCAGAAATAGAGCCCAGCTCCACCCAGAGTCTTCCGCTTCCTGCAGACATCCAGCGACTAGAGACGCTGCTTTCCAGAAAGGGGGGTGGGTGGATCCTCCTTACCCCCCCTTGACCCCTTCCACCTGCCCTTGGCTGTAATCCTGTAAGTGCAGTTTCATGTTGCATTTCCACAGTTTCTCCCCATCTGAGAGGGACGGGCGACAAGCCGCATTTATCTCAAATAGCTATTGATCCTTTGGCTCTGTAAAAATGATGACGCTCTTCAGCCTTGGCTAGAGGTTCGGTTTGGGGCCACCAGCGCAGCCTCCCTGATGCAGCCCTTCCGCTTCCCACGGATTACGGATCCACTCATCCCCAGCAAGCTAATCCAGAGATGCCAGAAGCCCAGGCTGGGGATTCTAGCCAATTCAATGATTCTCCTTTGGCCCCACAAAAGAGACATCCCTGCTTAGGTTTACAGAACAACAGAGTTAGAAGGGACCTTGGAGGTCTTCTAGTCCAACCCCCTGCTCAAGCAGGAGACCCTATACCACTGCAGACAAACGGCTGTCCAATCTCTTCTTTAAAACCCCCAGTTTTGGAGCACCCATAACTTCTGGAGGCAAGCTGTTCCACTGATTAATTGTTCTCACTGTGAGGAAATTTCTCCTTAGTTCTAGGTTGCTTCTCTCCTTGATTAGTTTCCATCCATTGCTTCTTGTCCTGCCTTCAGGTGCTTTGGAGAATAGGTGGACCCCCTCTTCTTAGTGGCAGCCCCTCAAATATTGGAAGACTGCTATCTTGTCATCCGTAGAGAATGGGAACTCTGCCTCCATCCCACCCCATTCTCTCCTTCAGCAGTGATCCTAGTTGTTCCACCTCAGCCATTTCTGGTCCCCCAGCCAGGCCTGGTCCTCAGATCCCCACTGGGCCTGATTCCTGACTCCTGGCTGTTGCAGAAGAGAAGGGGACATGCCGAAAGAAAGCAGGCCCCCCATCCCAAGTCTTGCTCAGGGCTCTAGGACCATTGAAGCATCTCTCGGTCAGCAAGTTTGCAAGTCTTCATCAATCAAGATCGCTTCCCTTCTGCTTCTGCCCCGGGCTGGACCAGGCCAGCAAAATCCCTCGGAGCAGCTGGTGTGACCGGCACGGCTGGGAGAGGCTGAATCCCACGTGCTCCTCCAGGCCATGCTGACCATGTGGAAGCAAAGTCGCCATTCCGAAAGGTTGCAGAATATTAACCCCTTCGGTTTTTCCAAGTGAGCTTGAGCAGCGATGAGCCCATTTCCAGTCAGGGAGGGAGAGGCAAAGCCAAAAAGGGGGCAGAGGAAACTCCGGTCCATTCAGCCTCATTTTACCCATGGTAGAGAATGTTTGCAGCTTGGGTTGAACTGCGGGGTCCTTGGTGCTCTCTTAGCTTGGGATATTCTTGCAGACATTTCACGACCCAACTAGGTTACATCATCAGTGTTAGATGGGAGTGGGGATGATGATGATGATGATGATGATGATGATGATGATGATGATGATGATGATGATAATAATGGAGGAGGAGGAGGAGAAGGGATTGTTCTCTGTTTATATACAAGAGGCTTGCCTGGTCAAATGTATATCAACAGAAAGAAAACTCCACTCCCTTCTAGCACTGATGGTGTTACCTAGGCTGGTAATGAAGCGTCTGCAACCAAACGATCAAGCTCAGGGAGCCACCAACGACCCCAAAGCCTCATTGTGCTGAGTCCCGGCCTGTTAGATAAGAATTACTCTCATCAGAGGCGAAATAGATATTTTCCCTGGAACTCTGACATTATAAAAAGAAACCGCAGTTTAAAATACTAAAGTTTTGTACTATATATCGTTTATAAAATTTACATACATTTTTGTATATGTAGTTATGTTTATATATGTTTTTTTATGTTTTATGTATTTTTAAATTTACTCAATAAAAATTATTTAAATAAAATAAAATAAAATACTAAAGTAGAAAATATTTATTTCGGTACAAACAATAAATCACATCTTGGCTATAAAACAGGTCTTGCCCCTTACAGAAGCTGAAGAAGAAGGAAAGATCAAAGAAAGGAATGTACACATGCGTACTAGGAACATATTAATCACGTGCTCAGGAATAAACCATTATATTTGATAGGGATGCATCTCTAAAGTGACCAGATTTTTTTTTCTTCAAGCGGGACACCATTGACGGGGGTGGGTTTCTCCATTTGAGTTTTGCCCTCTGCGCATGCGCACAACGCTGCGCATGTGCAGAGGGCAAAACACCAAATGTCGGCGTCCAGGTGAGGTGGGGGGAGGGGGGAGGCGGGAGGCGCTTGGATGCCTGCAGCTCGCGACAGGTAAGCTGCCTCCTTTCCCCGTCTCCCGCCTCCCGTTCGTTGCTTGCCAGCCCGGCCGAAGGGAAGGCGGGAGGCGAGGAAAGGCCTCCCGAAAGGAGGGGAGGCTTCGGGAGCCCGCCTCCCTTTCGGCCCGAAAGGGAGGCGGGCTCCTGAAGCCTCCCCTCCTTTCGGGAGGCCTTTCCTCGCCTCCCGCCTTCCCTTCGGCCGGGCTGGCTCGCCTCCCCTCCTTTCGGGAGGCTTTCCTCGCCTCCCGCCTTCCCTTCGGCTGGGCTGGCAAGCAACGAACGGGAGGCGGGAGACGGGGAAAGGAGGCAGCAGGCAGCTTACCTGCTCCAAGCATCCAAGCGCCGCGGTCTCCCGGTCGCCCGCCCGGCCCCAGGGCAACGGCGGCAGTGAGGCGACGGGGGGGGGGGAAGAAAGGGGAGGGGGACGAGGAAGGGCTGTTTGCGCCGCTTGTGACGTAAATTCAAAGCGGCGACGGCTCCTCGTCCCTCACCCCTCCCAACAGCAGCGGCGCCTCCGAGGGCGGGGCTAGGGATGGGGCGGGGGAAGGAGAGGAGGAGCAGCCTCCCTTCCCCCTCCCCCCAGCTTCCAGCCACCGCCGGAGGAGTCAACAACGCGGGACGCCCGCCCGCCGCCAACGCCGCCCACAGCCGGCCCGAGCTGAGAGGCCTGCTGCCTTTCAGGCCGATTTTTTGAAAGAATGCCCTAGTCGGGCATTCTTTCAAGAAATCGGGACTTTTTAAGAGGGCGGGCGGGACGCGGGACAAATGGTGAAAAAGCGGGTGTGTCCCGCCAAAATCGGGACGTCTGGTCACCTTATGCATCTCCCCTGCATATACATATAACAGGCAATATAAAATCACTGCCTGACACGGCCTGCCCTCAAAGGCCAACTTTATCCATTCTCAATCTCTCTCCTTCCTTGTGGAGCCCTGTGCATTTTGGGCTGTTCCAAACTTCCCCTCTTGTTCTACGCCAGGCTGTTCACCGGCTCCCCGAACAAGCCAAACCCAGTTTAAAAGACTGGTGCTTTTGATCCAAGACCCCCTCACTCTGTGCCCCTTTCCTAGCCCTTCTCTGCCCTCGTTTCTTCCGAGCCTTCTGACTTCCTTCCGGTTCCTTGCTCATTCCTTTCTCTCTCTAAAAGTTTGACCGCTTTTAAAAAGGGTTTTTTTTTTAAAAAAAACTTTCTTTTTTTAAAAAAAATTTGATTAGTGCAGTGTTTTTCTCCAACTTGGCAACTTTGAAGATGCGTCGACTTCAATTCCCAGAATTCCCCAGGGAACGCCCTCTCTTTTTTTAAACGTCCACTTTTAAAAAGTCCACTTTTTAGAAGTGTCAGAGTGGATAATCCACGCTGGCTTGGTTCGAGTCAAGTTATCCATTATTCAGGTTGTGTCTCTGTCCTTAACTCTCTTGATGCACTTAAATCAGACGCTTAAAAGGGAAAAAAAAGCAAAATAAAACAGGTTCAGACCCTTCATTCTTCTCCAATACAGGTAGTCCTCGACTTACAACATTTTGCTTAGTGACCGAGGTTACAATGGCACTGAAAAAAATGACATGACCGTTTTTCACACTGACCACTGCAGCATCCCCATGGTCATGTGATCAAAATTTAGGTGCTGGGCAACTGACTCGTATTTATGACGGCTGCAGCTTACCTGGGTTACGTGATCCCCTTTTGCGACCTTCTGAGAAGCAAAGTCGATGGGGAAGCCAGATTCACTTAACAACCGTGCTACTAACTTAACAACTGCAGTGATTGGCTTAATAACCATGGCAAGAAAAGTCGTAAAATGGGGCAAAACTCACTTAACAAATGTCTCATTTAGCCACATAAATTCTGGGTTTAGTTGTTGTCGTAAGTCGAGGACTACCCGGAAAAGGAAAGTGATAACACTGATTTATCCTACAATTTTGCGATCAAGTCTGTCCAAAAGAAAAAAAGGCTTAAAACATGGTGTGTTTATTTCTTTATTCTTAAAAAAAAGAGAGACAGTTTTGCACCGAGGGTGGCGTACCGTTTAAATAGCAAATTGTTTTAAAGGCTGTTTCTATACAGGTATAAGGTCCTTGATTAGTGACCGCAATTGAGCCCAACATTTCTGTTGCCAGGTGAGACAGTTGTTAAGTGAGTTTTGCCCCATTTTATGACTTTTTTACCCCAGTTGTTACGTGAATTTCATGCCTAAGGCAGAACTAGAACTCACCGTCTCCTGGTGATTGGCCCAAAGTCACCCAGCCACTTCTGCCCTTGAATTGAAACTCCAAAACCCCTTTAAAACCTAATTTCCAATGGCCCAGGTCAAATAAATTTATTTAGGCCAGGATCATTGAAGAGGTTAGCTTGGAATCCATCTGGCTCGCCAATTGTTATAAGGAAATATCCTTTTAGGTTCAGTTCCAAGTGGGGAAAAAGACACTAGATTCATGAAGGTTGCTTGGAAGGAAGGTTTAATGGTGGACAGGAGCACATGGCTTGAGCCCCTGTACAGAAAAGGTAGCTTACATGGTTCCAGGTGTGGTGAAGAGAAAAAAGAGAAAAAAGATATGCTGAGTTCCTGGTTTTTATAGTGTAAGTTGGGTCCCACCTCTTAGATTTCTTTTTCCTGTATAGAAATGTATCCCATTGGCTCTCAGACCCCCCAGGGGCATGCTGGGGCAACTTTTGGCTTGTCTAATCCAGCTTTGGCTGAATGAAAGGGCCTTGGGCAAATCCTATTGTGGTTTTATCATGCAAAAGACTTCCAGTCCAGGTGAGAGGAATATGTGAGCTGGGGTGGGGGTTTCCAAGAGGAGTCTTTTGTTTGTTTAAAAGCATGTTTCCAGATGTGTTCCACAGAATATCTTCTACCTTTTAATATCTCCTAGGATATCTCATTTCCTAGGAGAGGGGTGGGTGCTAACTTCCTACACTGCCTAAAGCGGGTTTAGAACTCCCAGTCTCCCAGTGATTGGCCCAAAGTCACCCAGTTGACTTTCATGCCTAACACAGGACTAGAACTCACCCTCTCCTGGTTTCTAACCTGGTGCCTTCACCACTTCACCAAACACCATCACGCCTGCCATTTTGACTTTTTTGACCGTGCATTGGAGATACCCCTGAATGTGTGTGAAGCATTTCCCAGAGCCTATCAAACCTAAGAGCAACCCAAGGGCCAGCAGCTTCCTCTTCGACCTTATTAATACTAACATTGCAATCCTTTTCCATTTACTGGGAAGTAACGTCTCGTTTAGTGGGAGTCTAGACTCGCAGCCAAAATCTTAATGCAACTTAGAGAAAACGGACTCAAAAGTGCTCCTTGGGAAATCACGCCTGGGGTGCTGTGCGCCTTCCCTGCCCGAGTGCTTCAAATGCAAGAATTGGCTTGTGTCTTTGAGAGCCACTGGGAAGCAGGGCGCTTCGCATATTTGCGTGAGTGAAATACCATCCCCCTCCTTTGATTGAGTCCTGCAGATTAGAAAACTGGAACTATTGAGCATGAAAAAATATTAATCGTAGAATATGAAAACATGTTTTCAGTGGCTTGTAACTTGGAACGGTCACTAAACGAACTGTTGTAAGTCGAGGACTTCCTGCGATGCATTGCAAAAATAAAAAATAATAATGCATTGCAAAAATACAGTAAAATAATGCATTGCAAAAATACAGTAAAATAATGCATTGCAAAAATAAAAAATGCATTGCAAATGGATGAACGGATGATGCTGGGATGACAGATTAGGCGTTTCCAGCTAAACGCGGCCCAATTCTGCAAAACCCCCAGCCATCTTGCAGATTTTGACCCACTGCCTGCAGGTGCCCCGTGGATCATTTCCGCACACCCTGTCATTATGCCCTGAGACCTTTGAGACATATAAAAACCCAAGAGAGATCCAGAGGGATGATGGATGTATGTGGAAATACTCTCAAAGAACTCAGTAGCCCAGAGCAGGCTCACACACCAGCCTTCCCGACTGCTGTGACACGGATGCAGAACAGTTGCCTGGTGCGCTTTGCCTCAACTTCCCCCCAGCAGAGACGAAATCTGTGTCCATCAACCCCAGCAGTGCCATCTCAAACCCCTGCCTCTCCTTCAGAATATGCCCGGCTTTTAGTGGCAAGATCTTGCAATCTGAAATTAGAATTAGAATAGAATAGAGCTGGAAGGGACCTTGGAGGTCTTCTAGTCCAGCCCCCTGCTTAAGCAGGAAACCCTATGCCATTCCAGACAAGTGGCTGTCCAGTCTCTTCTTAAAAACATCCAGTGATGGAGCAGCCACAACTTCTGGTGGCAAGCTGTTCCACTGGTTAATTGTCCTCCCTGTTAGGAAGTTTCTCCTTAATTCCAGGTTGCTTCTATCCTTGATGAGTTTCTATCCGTTGCTTCTTGTCTTACCCTCAGGTGCTTTGGAGAATAGGTTGACCCCTTCTTCCTTGTGGCAACCCCTGAGATATCGGAACACTGCTCTCATGTCACCCCTAGTTCTTTTCATTAAACTAGACAAACCCAAATCCTCCAACCGTTCTTCATATGTTTTAGTCTCCAGCCTTTAATCTTTGTTGCTCTTCTCAACATCTTTTTTGTAATGTGGGGACCAAAACTGGATGCAGTATGCCAGGTGTGGCCTTGCTAAGGCTTTATAAAGCGGTGCTAATACTTCACATGATTTTGATTCTATGCCTCTCTTTATACAACCCAGGATTGTATTGGCCTTTTTGGGCTGCAGCCGCACACAGCTGGCTCATGTTTAAGGGATCGTCCACTAGGACTCCAAGGTCCCTCTCACAGTTACTGTTTTTGAGCCAGATCTCGCTTAACCGTACACCTTTGATTTTTCCTAGAAGATTTTTCCTTGAAGATTTTTCCAAGGTCACCTTCCATCTCTGTTATTCCGTATTCCTATCTGCTGCAAAATAATTCACGGGTCTTCCCCGCCCCCCCCCCAATTGCTCCAAGAAAGCATATTTTAGACTCTAAGATAATCCAACAAATCGAATTGGATTCACATTTTCCCTGCTGTAGAAATCTGAGGAAATCCACTGGATCCAGTGCCCCAAATCAAGGAGAGATTCAACCTAGAAATAAGAAGGAACTTCCTAACAGTGAGGACAATTAACCAGTGGAACAGTTTCCCTCCAGAAGTTGTGGGTGCTTCATCACTGGAGGTATTTAAGAAGAGACTGGACTACCATTGGTCTGAAATGGTATAGGGCCGTGGTGGCGAAAAAACGCACTTCCGGTTTGCCGGTTTTATCGTTCCAGGCTCCGTTTCGTCGTTCCAGGCTCCGGTAAGTGGGCCTGTGCGGGGGTGGGGGTGTGTGCGCATGCGCAGGGGGCAGCGGGGGGGGGTGTTGTGCGCATGCGTGGGGGGGAGGGAATGGGTGTTGGCACGCGAGCGCGCGCGAGCGCGCCCCCCCCCCTTTTTCGGCACGCGAGCCGAAAAAGGTTCGCCACCACTGGTATAGGGTTTCCTGCTTTAGCAGGGGGTTGGACTAGAAGACCTCCAAGGTCCCTACCAACCCTGTTATTCTGAACTTTAGGTTTTGCCCTTCAGCACCTCAGACTCACCAACAATTCCTGACTTTCCCAAGCTTTCCCAAGCTTCTTGGTATGAAAGGAAAATTCACAGAGTCAATAACAGCTCAGCATTTAATTTTCCGCCTTCAAATTTTAATCAGAGACCGACTCCAGCTCTCATTAGCTTGATTTGAAACGGAGAAGTCAAATTAATTGAGCTAATTGGAATTGGCACTTGCATTCAAGAAAGTTACCATCGGTGGAAGGAACAAGGCGCTTTCTAGGAAATAATTGCATGAGCCACAAGGGAAAGAGGTCAAAAAAGGCAAAAAAGATATTTTTTTTAAAAAAAAGGCAAGATGGCTGCTGAAATGCATCAAAAGGGGGCGGGGCTTTTGTTGTGTGACTTTTTTTAAAAAAACAACAATGCCATGGAGGACTTTATTAACAAGTCAATAATGTGCAAAGCTGGGCTGATTTCTGCCCTTCCCCAATGAAAGGGCTGGATCTGTATCCAGGGTTAGGGTCTCAGAAGCAGCTACCTGGCACCCAGCAGCTACCAGGCCACCCAGGACCACAGCACCCAAGAAAAGGGGAACCACTTACTCCCTTGGTTATCCCCAGTCTTTGACAAGAAGATTTCAGGACACAATGGGGAGTTCCCAAGACTTGGTGGATCACAAACTATATTGCTTGATACAGGTATTTAGAAATCTCCCCCACACCCCAAGAATGAAGAAGAAGAAGAAGAAGAAGAAGAAGAAGAAGAAGAAGAAGAAGAAGAAGAAGAAGAAGAAGAAGAAGAAGAAGAAGAAGAAGAAGAAGAAGAAGAAGAAGAAGAAGAAGAAGAAGAAGAAGAAGAAGAAGAAGAAGAAGAAGAAGAAGAAAGATAGTTTCTCCACGGGCTGCAACAAACATCACAGCCCACACAGAGCCAAATTCCTCCTAATTAAATTTAACGAGATCTTTTATAAGCAATATGAAATTTCCAAGCCCAGCCAGAGCTGGGGCCTCCTCCCCGCCTGCTCAGTCATGCCTCCTGCTCTGGGTCACAAGGTAAGGAGATGCTCCAGCCGCCAAGGTGAGCCCCGGAGGGGACCCTGTGAGCAAAGGGCTCACCCAGCTGGTCTTCCCCAAGTGATGCCTCTCTCTCTCTCTCTCTCTCTCTCTCTCTCTCTCTCTCTCTCTCTCTCTCTCTCTCTCTCTCTCTCCTGCTTTTCTGCATTCCTTTGCTCCCTCATCTGCACTGTGGTCTCCCCCCCCTTCCACTTCCTGCCAGATCAGCTGTCACTTTAATTATCTCTCGGCCTCCAGACACTGGCAGGTAACCCAGCCAGATTCAAGCATCAAAGCATTACCAGGTCGGACTCGGTGTCTCTGCCTGGGTTTTCCTGCACAGCGTCAGTTGCTTTCAATTAAGACGTGAAAGAGAAGGGGGGCTTCTCCTAAAAGGGAGAGAATTGGGAGGGGGGGATGAAAGGGCATGGGAGGGGCAATTCATCCCCCCTCCCACTCAGCCAACCCAGGTCAGATGCAGAGGGGTGAAAGAGGAGGAGGTGGCGAGTCTCCTGGAGCATTTCAATCAATCCATCAGAATAGAGCTGGAAAGGACCTTGGAGGTCTTCTAGTCCAACCCCTGCTCAAGCGGGAAACCCTACTGCTGTCCAGTCTTAAAACCCTCCAGTGATGAAGCTCCCACAACTTCTGAAGGCAAGCTGGTTAATTCCTATTCCCCAAAGCACCAAAGGGCAAGATAAGAAGCAACGGAGGAAAACCAATCAAGGAGAGACGCAACCTGGAATTAAGGAGAAACTCCCGAACAGTGAGAAGAATTAACCAGTGGAACTTCTTGCCTCCAGAAGTGGTGGGTGCTCCATTGCTGGAGGTTTTCCACAAGAGACTGGACAGTCACTTGTCTGAAATGGTATACACCATTTCTGACAGATGGCAGTCCAGTCTCTCCTTGAAAGCCTCCTGTGATGAAGCTCCCACAACTTCTGAAGGCAACTTCTGTTCCTTTGGTTGATTGTTCTCACTGTCAGAAAATTTCTCCTTATTTCCAGGTTGAATCTCTCCTTGTTCAGTTTCCATCCATTGCTTCTTGTCTGGCCTTCAGGTGCTTTGGAAAATAGCTTGACCCCCTCCTCTCTGTGGCAGCCCCTCAACTATTGGAAGACTGCTATCATGTCTCCCCTGGTCCTTCTCTTCACTAGACTAGCCATGCCCAATTCCTGCAACCTTTCTTTGTATGTTTTAGCCTCCAGTGCCCTCATCATCCTGGTTGCTCTTCTCTGCACTCTTTCTAGAGTCTCAATAATAATAAAGACTTAATCTCAAGACAAAGCACCGGACTGTGTTAATGCTTCATGCCCCCCTCCACCCTCCTCTCAGGCCAAGCATTTCCAAAAAGCCCCCCCCCCCAGTGCTTTATTAAATTATCAGTCAGTTAGCAGCCACGGACCGGGGGGGGGCAGTGGGGGAGTCCACGGAGGAGGCACTTGGGAGGAAACTGTCTAAAAGGGGCTTTCAAAGGAATGGCTCCATCAATTTGTCAGCAAATGGATCATGTTGTCCTTTGTGCACGCACCACCTCTCTTAGACACACACACACACACACACACACACACACACACACACACACACACACACACACACACACACACACACACACACACACACACTGGTGTGGCGTCTCCTCCGGTTCTTCCAAGATTTCAACTGACCAGGGAGAAGTTTTGCCCGGTTCTACAAAGACAGGCAGAGAAAGCGGATTTCTAGCCAGGGGGGCTTGGGGAAAAAAGGAAAGCGTCTGATTAAGCACCCATCGCTCTCCTGGGAGAAAGAGAGGAAGAGGAAGAGGAGGAGGAGGATTTTTAGATTTATTATTAGAATTGGAAGGGACCTTGTAGGTCATCTAGTCCAACCCCCTGCTCAAGCAGGAGTTCCTACACCATTTGAGACAGATGGCACTCCAGTCTCTCCTTGAAGGTCGCAAGTGTTGGAGCTCTCACAACCTCCGCAGGCAAGCTGTTCTACTGGTTGATCGCTCTCACTGTCAGAAAGTTTCTCCTCACTTCCAGGTTGAATCTCTCCTTGGTCAGCTTCCATCCGTTATTCCTTGTTTGGCTTTCTGGTGCTATAGAGAACAGCCTGCTCCCCTCCTCTCTGTGGCATCCCCTCAAGTATTGGAACACTGCTATCATGTCACCCCTGGTCCTTCTCTTCGCTAGACTGGCCAAGCTCAGTTCCTGCAACCGCTCTTTGTATGTTTTATTTTCCAGACCCTTTATCATCCTGGTTGCTCTCTTCTGCACTTTCTCTAGAGTTTCAATGTCTTTTTTGTGGTGACCAAAATTGGATGCAGTACTCTAGGTGTGGTCTGACCAAGGCTTTATAGAGTGGTACTAGTACCTCTCTGGTCCTTGATTGTATCTCTCTATTTATGCAGCGTTGGCCTTTTTGGCTGCTGCTGCACACTGCTGGCTCATATTTAGTTGGCTGTCTACCAGGACTCCAAGATCCCTCTCACAATCGCTGCTATTGAGTGTGGTTTCGCCTAGTTTGTATGTGTATTTTTGATTCTTCTTGCCCAGGTGCAGAATTTTACTTTTCTCTGTGTTAAATTTCATTTTATTGGTTTGGACCCAGTGTTCGAGTCTGTCAAGGTCCCTCTGGATTTTGAGTCTGTCCTCTGGGGTGTTTGCTACTCCCGCCAGCTTGGTGTCATCTGCAAATTTGGTTAGTTCTCCTGCTATTCCCTCATCTAGGTCATTTATGAAGATATTAAAGAGTACTGGGCCTAGGACGGAACCTTGTGGTACCCCACTGCTTACTTCTCTCCATGTGAACTTAGAGCCATTGAAGACTACTCGCTGGGTACAGTTGGTCAGCCAATTGTTAATCCATCTGGTTGTGTAGTTGTCTATCCCGCTTTTTTCTAGCTTATGAAGGAGTAGGTTGTGGTCTACTTTGTCAAATGCTTTGCTAAAGTCCAGGTATATTATGTCTACTGCATTTCGCTGGTCTACTAATTTGATCACAGTGTTGAAGAATGAAATGAGGTTGGTTTGGCATGACTTGTTCTTAATAAATCCATGTTGGCTGTTGGTTATTACTTGGTTTGTTTTTAGATGATGGGAGATATGGTTTTTAATTATTTTTTCCAGTATTTTCCCAGGTATTGATGTTAGGCTGATTGGTCTGTAGTTTCCTGGGTCTGTTTTTTTTAGCTTTTTTGTAGATGTGGACCACGTCAGCTCTTTTCCAGTCCTCAGGTAGTTCCCCTGTGTTCCAAGTTCCCATTGTGGAAGATGTGGTACAGTGGTTCCGAAATGACTTCTGCTAGTTCTTTTAGGACTCTGGGGTGTAATCTGTCTTTTCCTGGTGCTTTGTATTCGTTAAGTTCAGATAGGTGATCTCTTACTGTATTTTTGCTTAGGTTGAGTCTTGGTTCGAATCTGTTTTTTATATTTGTGTTGCTGGGTAGTTGAGCTGCAGTTTCCTTTTGTGTGAAGACTGATGCGAAGAATGTGTTCAGTAGCTCTGCTTTGTCTGTGTTGTCTGTTACTTCTTTGCCGTCTTCTCTCTTTAGTGAACCAACTGTTTCTTTGATTTTTTTTTCTTGTTGTTAATGTGTTGGAAGAAGCTTTTTTTGTTGTCTTTGACTTTTGTTGCGAGTCTTTGTTCATTCTGGGCCTTTGCTGTCCTGATTGTTTCTTTACAGATTCTGGCTGTCTGTTGGTACTCTGCCTTGGTTATGTGCCCCTCTTTCCATTTTTTGTATTTATCTTTTTTTTTCATTCAGTTTATCGGTGAGGTCTTTGTTTAGCCATGCTGGTTTCCTTTTGGATTTCTTGTTTTTCTTCCTCATCGGTATTGTGGTGTTCTGGGCTTTTAAGATCGTGTTTTTTAGGATCTCCCAGGCTTCTTGAGTTGTTTAGTACTTTAGTACTTTCATCCAAGGGATCTTCCCCAAGTTTTCTCTGAGTTTATTGAAGTTGGCTTTTTTAAAGTCTGGGATATAGGTGTCGTTATGTTCAGTTATTTGTGCTTGCGTGATGGTGAATTTTAGTATTACGTGGTCACTCTCGCCCAGTGTTCCTGCAGCTTCGACTCCTTCTATTGTTTCTTCTCTGTTTGTGAGTATTAAATGCAATATGGCTGCCCCTCTAGTTCCCTCCTCCACTTTTTGGACAACGAAGTTGTCAGCTAGGCTGGTTAGGAATCTGTTAGATTTCTCACTTGGTGCTGAGTTGTGGGAGGGAGGGAGGGAGGGATGAAAGGTAGCAATAAATAAATAAATATAATTGAAAAGCTCTCTCTTTGTGTGTGCGTGTGTGCTGCAGCTCACAAAAACGAATGCCTTGGAATGAAATTGGCTTGTGCAAAAAGGAGCCACCAGATTCCTGATTTCTTTTGCCAGAAAGCTTAACCCTCTTCTCCCACGTTGAGTCCTGCCAGCCAATGGGACCCAGGGATGATTTGATTAACTATCCTGTTGCCGAATAGCCAAGGTTAGCGGCTCTTTCTGAGTGACATCCTTTTTTGCAAATAGATTCTGTACGAAAGCCTGCCTTGGCTCCCCTAAGGATCACCTCCTCCTCCTCTCCTCTTCCTCCTCCTCTCCCTCTCCCTCCTCCTCCTTCTCTTCTTCCTCCTCTTCTCCTCCTCTTCCTCCTCTCCCTCTCTCTCCCCTTCCTCCTCCTCCCTCCCCTTCCTCCTCCTCCCTCCCCTTCCTCTTCCTCTCCCTCCTCCTCCTCCCTCCTCTTCCTCTCTTCCTCCTCTCCTCTTCCTCCTCCTCTCCCTCTCCCTCCTCCTCCTCCTTCTCTTCTTCTTCCTCTTCTCCTCCTCTTCCTCCTCTCCCTCTCTCTCCCCTTCCTCCTCCTCCCTCCCCTTCCTCTTCCTCTCCCTCCTCCTCCTCCCACCTCTTCCTCTCTTCCTCCTCTTCTTCTTCCTCCTCTCCCTCTCCCTCCCCTTCCTTTTCCTCCTCCTCTCTCCCCTTCCTCTTCCTCTCCTTCCTCCTCCTTCTCTTCTTCTTCCTCCTCCTCCTCTCCTCCTCTCCCTCTCTCTCCCCTTCCTCTCCCTCCTCCTCCCTCCCCTTTCTCTTCCTCACCTTCCTCCTCCTTCTCTTCTCCTTCCTCCTCCTCCTCCTTCACCTCCATCTCCACTTCTGTCCCTCCTCCTCTCCCTCCTCTCCTCCTCTCTCTCCCCTTCCTCTTCCTCCTCCTCCCTCCTCTTCCTCTCCCCCCCTCCTCCTCCTCCTGAAATTATCCCAATCCTTCTTGGCATGTGTGCTTTGTACAATGGTGTTGTCGATTTATCCTGCTGAAAGGCTGCAGTTGTCAAGGACCACAACAGCTGAGAAAAGTGAGGCATTAAGAGAGGGAAGTGCCCAAGTCAGCAACTCTCCCAACCCCTTGGGGAGGCTTCTTCTTCCTAACAAAAGCGAGCGCATCTTCCTCCAGGTGGAGGAGGGGGGGGTTGAGACTGGGAGAAAAAGGAAACCGGAAACATCTGCATCGTTTGCAGCCTTGGGGGTCTCAGGCTCTTTGCCCCACCAGTTGAGAGTTGCAGAGATCAGGAGGGCCTCTTCCTGAAGCAGACATTTTATACCCTCTGGCTGCCAGGGATCACCTTCGCTGGACACCAGCACCTGCACCTGTCCAGAGGTGGGTCCCAGATGCACTCTGAGCTTGGCTGTTCTTATTTATTTGTTTGTTTGTTTGTTTGTTTGTCAAACATGTACAAGATAGTAGGTATTGGTATAAACAACATAAACATTAGCAAAGTAGGTACGGGTAAATTAGGCAATAGGACAGTATTGATGCTTCCTTACCTGACTAGGTAACATCATCAGTGCCAGAATGGAGCGGAGAGGAGGAGGAGGAGGACTGTGGGATCCTTGGTGCTCTGTGAGTTGGGTTGTTTCCTTGCAGAAGTTTCATTACCCAACTAGGTAACATCATCAGTGATCTTCCTACCCTTCCCCTTCCTCCTTTCCTTTCCTTCCTTTTCCTTCTACCTCCCTCCTTCCCTCCCTCCTTCCTTCGGTTTGCAGGGAGGAGGAGGAGGAGGAGGAGGAGGAGGAGGAGGAGGAGGAGGAGGACTGTGGGGTTCTTGGTGTTTTCTGAGCTTGTAGACGTTTCATCACCCAACTGGGTAACATCATCTGGAGGGGAGAAGGGTTTGCTCTGTTTCTATACAAATGACTCCTTCTGTCAGTGTTAGTGGGAGTGGTCTTGTAGTTCCTTGCGTGGGGTATATTGCCCTGAGGTAATAATACCCCACGCTAATCCCTGAATTGCTAAGACCCTTGAAATCAAGAGTCAGTTCCCACAAGAGGCTTTATGACAGCCTCATGTAGACAGGAAAGGGAAATGTGTTTGTGCATAAATATGTGCAGCTATGATGCCCCTCAAGAGCTTCCAAGGAGTGATGGGTCAAAGAAGCCAGAATGGCGGCTGCAACCCCCTCATCAACTCCTAGTTGGGGTTTCCCCAAGACCCTTTTTTCAACCTCCCCCCTCCCCACAGGTGGCCTCCATGCCAGATTTCCAGAACTCTCATTCACCAGAAGATCAGCTTCACCAAATCTGCAGCTTTGCTCCTTGGTTGTAGGAAGAGAACCGATTTTCTCCCGGTTGGCTTCTCCGCTTATGCTAAACCATGGCTTGTTTCCTGCGGAATAAGCCAGAACTGGTTTGTTGCCTTTTACTGATGGGGAGTGTGGCGAACCCGTCCTTGGGTTCCCATTGTTGAGCCGTGCCCAATATTGTGACCGCTTTTGTCCTTCTTGTTAAGCAAACCACTTTGGTTGTTAAGTGAATCAGGTGGCCATTAAGTGAATCAGGCTTCTCCCATTGACTTTATTTTTCAGAAGCTGACTGGGAAGATCACAAAGGCAATCATAGGACACCCCCCCGGATGCTACAACCGTCGTAAATACATCCAAGCACCCACATTTTGATCAGAGGACCGTGAGGATATTATGATGGTCATAAGTGCGAGAACCGGGTATCCCATTTTTTTCAGGACCTTTGTGACTTTGAACCATCACTAAAGGAATGGTTGTAAGTCAAGGACTACCTGTATATCACAATTTGTGTGTTATTTCTACATTGGCTGCAGCTGCTGTTAATGCCAGTTGCTCTGTGGTAGTTACAATACAATCAGAATAGAGCTGGAAGGGACCTTATAGGTCATCTAGTCCAACCCCACATCCAAGCAGGAGATCCTATACCATTTCTGACAGATGGCAGTCCAGTCTCTTCTTGAAAGTCTCCAATGATGAAGCTCCCACAACTTCTGAAGGCAACTTCTGTTCCTTTGGTTGATTGCTCTCACTGTCAGGAAATTTCTCCTTATTTCCAGGTTGAATCTCTCCTTGTTCAGTTTCCATCCATTATTCCTTGTCTGGCCTTCAGGTGCCTTGGAAAATAGCTGGACCCCCTCCTCTCTGTGGCAGCCCCTCAAATACTGGAAGACTGCTATCCTGTCTCCCCTGGTCCTTCTCTTCTCTTCCCTAGACTAGCCATGCCCAGTTCCTGCAACCGTTCTTTATGTTTTAGCCTCCAGTCCCCTAATCCTCTTGGTTGCTCTTCTCTGCACTTTTTCTAGAGTCTCAACATCTTTTTTATAGTGTGGTGACCAAAACTGGATGCAGTACTCTAGGTGTGGTCTTACTAAAGCTTTATAGAGTGGTATTAGTACCTCCCTTGATCTTGATTGTATCCCTTTGTTAATGCAACTTAGGATTGCGTTGGCTTTTTTGGCTGCCGCTGCACATGGCTGGCTCATATTTAGCTGATTGTCCACTAAAACTCCAAGATCTCTCTCTCAGTTACTGCTATTATGCCTGGTTTCACCCAGTCTATATGTGTACTTTTGGTTTTTCTTGCCTAAATGAGACCACTGCTCAAGCAGGATACCCTGGCCCAGAGGTGGGTTGCTCCCGGTTTGGACCAGTTCTATAGAACCGGTAGCGGGAATTTCCCCCTGCTTGCTGAACCAGGAGCAATCACTGACTGGCCACACCCCCGAACTGGCTCTAATAGCGGCGCCATAGGCGGCGCCATTTTGTTTTTGGCTTCTGCGCATGTGCAGAAGATGAGTTTTTGGCACTGTGCATGCGCGTGCAATGTGCGCACAGCCATGCAGCACAGGAGGAAGCGAACTGGTGGCGAGGTAAGTTAGAACCAGAGGTGGGTTCCTGCCTGTTCCTGCCGGTACGGTTAATAGCTGTTGTTCGGCGCAGAGCCGAAGACGCTGCTGCCGTTCGCGGTGCGGGGGCTTTCCCCGGGCACTGCCGCCGCCCGCATGGACACCGCCATTGGCGTTCTTTTGCCCTCTGCGCATGCAGAACGCTTTGCGCATGCACAGAGGGCAAAAGAACGCAATTGGTGGCGTCCATGCGGGCGGTGGCAGCGCCTGGGGAAAGCCCCCGCACCGCGAACGGCAGCAGCGTCTTCGGCTCTGCACCGAACAACAGCTATTAACTGTAGCGGCAGGAACCCACTACTGGTTAGAACCCACCCCTGCCCTGGCCTATTGCCATTTCAGACATGTGACGGTCCAGTTTCTTCTTAAAAACCTCCAGTGATGAAGCACCAACAACTTCTGAAGACAAGCAGTCTGAAAATTAATCAGTATATCTAAAAGAAAGCCTTTTCCGGCATGAAACCCCATGGGTGGTTTTGGGGGATAGGGAGCGCCCCACAAGTGCAAATTTCCATGACCTCTGGCCAAACATTTGAGCTCATGCAGCAACTAGCTTAATTTATTTCTTGCACAAACATCTTTGCCAAGATCCAGGTTGGCATGTAATAGCAAGAAGAGATAATATGCTCTCCCGCTAACTTTGTTGCTACCTAGAAGGAATTGGACCGCAAATGCCAGACAGTTGTGTTGAAGGTGTGTTTTTAACATTTTGGGAAAATGAACAACAAAATCTAAGGCAAGCATCATAGTGGCATTTGAACCTGAAATTTTGAGAAAGGGTACTATAGATTTAAGAATTGGATGTCGAAGGAAGGAATTTTTTTGCCTGTGGTCCTTATTTGTTATATATTTATATAAGTTTATATAACTTATATTTATATAAGTGGGAGCTTCATCACTGGAAGCTTTCAAGAGGAGACTGGACTGCCATCTGTCAGAAATGATGTAGGGTCTCCTGCTTGGGCAGGGGGTTGGACTAGATGATCTACAAGATCCCTTCAAACTCTGTTATTCTGTTATTTCTATTGGAGATGGGCAGATGTAGTTCCAGAACTGGTAGATTTCTGTGAATGTTCTAGAGATAGGTGTGTCCAACTTTGACAACTTTAAGACTTGTGGGCTTCAACTCTCAGAATTCCCCAGTCAGCTGTGCTAACTGGGGAATTCTGGGAGTTGAAGTCCACAAGTCTTAAAGTTGCCAAGATTGGACCCCTCTGCTCTAACTGGTCCAAAATTTCACCTTGAAACTTCTGCTCACCATCTTCTGCCAAGTTCAACGACCATTCATGATCAACGTTGGAGAATTCCGACATCATGATATGCAATCCTGTCTTAATTATACAGCTGATAAAGATTGTAGAGGACCTGTTGGTCCATTAGAGACCATTAATGGGCAGGAGGGAAGCCATTAAAGTTACTTTGCAGTGGTTGTTGTTACTAAGTCTTTATCCTGGCAACGACACAGAAAATCCCTACAGCTTTCATGGCAAAGTGGTTCCTGTGGCCCATCCCTCTCTTGTGGTCCACTCAAGAAGATCTTCCGCCATTTCATTAATGACTTTAAGAGGAAAGCAAAGTGCTCTGGTCCTGCTGCCAACTTCTCTGATGATCCAGATCTCCTCACCCAACTGATGGAGGACCTTTTAAAGGCTTTGGAGAAGGACCACGCCAGTTGCCAGCCCTCCATTAATTAAGTAGTTCGACCAAGAATTTGAAAGAACACAATGAATCTCGTTAATAAAAATGGTGACAGTTCACAAAGGTTAGTAGGTGCAAATAGAAATACATACTATTTCCATAGCAAGGAAGATCCCAGACCCTAGAAAGAGTGCAGAGAAGAGCAACAAAGATGATTAGGGGACTGGAGGCTAAAACATATGAAGAACGGTTGCAGGAACTGGGTATGTCTAGTTTAATGAAAAGAAGGACCAGGGGAGACATGATAGCAGTCTTCCAATATCTGAGGGGTTGCCACAAAGAAGAGGGAGTCAAACTATTCTCCAAAGCACCTGAAGGCAGGACAAGAAGCAACGGGTGGAAACTGATCAGGGAGAGATTCATCCTAGAAATAAGGAGAGATTTTCTGACAGTGAGGACAATCATCCAGTGGAACAGAAGTTTCCTTCAGACGTTGTGGGAGCTTCATCTCTGGAGGCTTTTAAGAAGAGACTGGACTGCCATTTGTCAGAAATGGTGTGGAGTCTCCTGCTTGGGCAGGGGGTTGGACTAGATGATCTACAAGGTCCCTTCCAACCCTGTTAATCTAATCTGAAAAAGATAAAAGCAGGAATGGTTAAATTGGTTGTTTTATTCAAAGAGGAAAATGTGTTTTCATTTGGATATCACATTTGGATTTTGTGCTTGTGATGAAAAAAAAGTAACTTTGATCTTGGTTTTGCTGATTAGAAAGATTTGTCGTTATAGAAATGGCTAGTTATATATGAATGTGTAGAAGCAAAAAAGTTGAGGCCGGAGTGTTTTTATCTTGTACTGTGCTAAGAAGAGTTGGAAGTCAATGCCTTTTTTCCCTTTCTTTTCTTTTCTTCCCCTTGTATCTCACACCCCCTTTTCCCTTTTTCTTTCCCTTGATTTCCTATTTTATTTTCTGTTCTTTGTATTTTATATAATAAAACAAATAAAATTTGGGAAAATGAGTAAATACAACCAAGCCATTTTGAAGGCAGACCCTCCATCACTGGAAGAAAGACAGAAAGTTCTGACCAGACATCAAAAATATGACCCTAAATCAATGAGATAATTCAGGTGCTCCTCAACTTATGACCCTAATGCCCATCACAGTCATATGTTGTGCGAGTCACACATCAGGATCACTCATATGACCGACCTGATTTTATGACATTTTTTTGCAATGGTTGTGAAGCGAACATCACAGCCCTTAAGCAAACCAATGGTTCAAGAAATAAACGTGGATTCCTCCATCTTATTAAACTTGGTTAGTGTAAGCCTGGATTATGGATCTTGGTATTTAATGTGTGCAATCCCAATCCTTTGGGCTAGTTTAGGATTTAAGAGCTGAAGTGGTGCAGTGGTTAAATGCTGCGACTGCAGGCTGACTGCTAGTTCAGCAGTTCAGCTGTTCAAATCTCACTAGGCTCAAGGTTGACTCAGCCTTCCATCCTTCTGAGGTCGGTAAAATGAGGACCCAGATTGTTGGGGGCAATATGCTGAACTCTGTAAACCGCTTAGAGAGGGCTGTAAAGCACTATGAAGCGGTATATAAGTCTAAGTGCTATTGCTATTGCTATTTGTACAACTTGATACAGATCCATTATTTTAATAAGCAGGTCATTTTTTGTGTGAATGCAGCTTATGAAAGTCAGTGTGATATCAAAAGCTAGTTAGAAAATGTAGGAGCTGAATTCATGTGTCACACACTGACATTGCTAGCCATAGTTTATCGAATAAGACCCAACTGTCTGTTTCATGTGTCCCATTTAGCTCCAAATTAGTGGTGCGGTGGCCTAGAGGTGGAGCTCTCGCCTCACAATCAGGAGGCTGTGAGTTCAATCCTAGGTAGAGGCAGATATTTCTCTCTCTGGGCACAATGAGAATATATCAGCTGAACAAAGCTCCACATTGGCGACAGGAAGGGCAACCGGCCAGTAAATGCTCTGCTAGCTCCGTTCAGTTGCCCAGACTCCACCCCACAAGGGATTATGGGGCCGTTAAATGAAGATGATCGAGCTCCAAATTAGAATTTTTAAAGTAAAGGCATCTTTCACATATGCAAAATCCATGATCACATTGTTGGTGTGTGACTCCAGCATTCAGCAGTGTCCCACCTCTGGTCTCCTGAGTCTTCCCCTCAAAATATTAGGATTGTATACAGAGGCACTTCTTGTGTGCAGGACTTGTAGGAGCATCAGTGTCACGTGGCAGCTTGAACCCCACCAAGCCACCCTCCCCCTTAGTCTGGGTGCAGCCTGAGTAGATACCATGTGTTGCTATCCTGCAAAATGGAGCCGAAGGCCGAGTTAATCCCAAATGCTAAATCAGAATGCATAGTTGAGTGTCTTCTGAAGATTATAAAGTTGTGTTTTTTCAAACACGGCAATTAAGCGAGTGAGAGAATCAAGACCACGTGAGGCGTTAGCACTGCTTTACAATGCCTTGGTAAGATCACACTTGGAATACTGCATCCAGTTTTGGTCTCCATGATGTAAAAAAGATGTTGAGACTTTGGAAAAAGTACAAAGAAGAGCAACAAAGATGATTAAAGGGCTGGAGACAAAAACATGTGAAGAACGGTTACAGGATTTGGGCTTGGCTAGTCTAGAGAAAAGACGGACTAAGGGAAGGCATGATAGCCCTATTCCAGTATTTGAGGGGCTGCCCCAAAGAAGAGGGGGGTCAACCTGTTCTCCAAAGCACCTGAACGCAGGAGAAGAAGCAATGGATGGGAACCAATCAAGAGAGAAGCAACATGGAATTTAGGAGAAACTTACTAGCAGGGAGAACAATTAACCAGTGGAACAGCTTGCCTCCAGAAGTTGTGGGTGGTCCAACACTGGAAGTTTTTAAGATGAGATTGGACAGTCACTTGTCTGAAATGGCTAGGCTCCCCTACTTGAACTGGGGGTTGGACTAGAAGATCTCCAAGGTCCCTTCCAACCCTGTTATTCTATGTTCTATGTTCCTTCTCATCTCATTGCAGCCTGCAAAAGTTCTCCTAGTCTGCAGAATCAAACTGGGAACCCAGCAAATTCTTGGCACTGCCAACTGCTTGGGGACACCTAAAATTGCCCTTGGCCAATTTTGCAAGTGAGACTTCTTATTTGGAGAAGTCAGAACCAGATCTCTGCTTCCCAGAGGACAGGAGAGCAATACACAATAAAGAAGAACAGAGTTGGAAGGGACCTTGGAGGTCTTCTAGTCCAACCCCTTGCTCAAGCTAGAGACCGTATACTAGGAGCGTCCAACCTGGCTGGGGAATTCTGGGAATTCTAGTCCACAAGTCTTAAAGTTCCAAAGGTTGGATACCATTTCAGGCCAGTGGCTGTCCAAAGTCTTCTTCAAAGCCTCTAGTGACGGAGCATCCACAACCTCTGGAGGAAAGCCGTTCTACTGGTTAATTGTTCTCACTGTCAGGAAATTTCAGCTCTCTTCTAAGTTGGATCTGTCTTGGATAGGTTTCCATCCATTGCTTCTTAAACCCACATTTCCTCCTATGCTTAGCCAGATTCTCTGGATGTCAAAAATCTGGAGAAAAAAAGAATAACTGAGTTTGGATGTTCCCAAAAGGTATCAGTTCCCCAGTCCAAATTGAATTAAATTTCAGCCAAGTAGAAATTTGGACACCCAGCTACAGTGACTTCAATTGCTCTGAAGGAGCCAGAAATCTAAGCCCGGGGGGGGGGGGGGGTGATCACAGCCAAACAGGGTAAGAATCAAACATGATGTCAAGAGAGAATCCCCCCCCCCTTTTTTTCCTGGGATAAAACACAAATCCTTGATCCATAATAAAAGACATCCAGAAGAAGGAAAAAGAACATCTTACAGAATGTACACCAAACACATAGGATCCATGTCATACAAGACAGGAAAACAACAATTAAGATCATTTTGCACAGGGGGTCAAAGAAATCTGGCTGATCAATTATAGAAAGTCCCCTTGAGGTCATCTATACTGTACCTCTGTTCAGGAATTCCATGAGGGCATGTCTGATGGAGGGCTATCGAATCTCCTAATCAACCTGTTAGGACTCTGTCCAAATGGTTGGGTTGGCAATATATAAACCAACAATGTATGTTTAACTGTATTGATGTAATATAGCTTTAAATGAATGCTATGTTCTGATTGGCTGTTGTGTTGCAAGTTGCCATAAGAGGGCGCCAGAGATTTTAGTTTATTTATTTATTTCTTGGTTCTTATATGCCACCCTACTTCCGAGGTAGGATATCGTAGCTTACTACTCTCTCTGATGCGATATTAATTCTCTGTTATAGTTCTCTGATCTCTGTTATGCTCGGTTATTCTCTCTGATATTCTGTTGTGTTTGTAAGCTGTGATATCTTTGTTTAATGTGTATAACAAAGACAAGCTGGTAAGAAGAATTTGTACTTCTAGATATTGACTGATTTGAATGTGTATGACTTGGACTGTCTATCGGACTGTGCTATTTCCTAAAGTAAAACTGTATGCACTTTAATGTATCTCTGTGTGTGACTGAATTCATACCCACTGCAATATCACGTTTCTATGTGCATGTCCTTGATAACTCAAGGGTTGCTCTGCACAAACCTTAACACAACCCTTCTCATGAAAGTGGGTTCACTTCTTCTCTGGCACGTTGGTGTCACAGTTACCCTGCTCTTATTGTTGTTCCTTAATTCAATCAATTAATTAATTCAATTAAAGTGTAAGCTGAATGGTTACGGTAGTAATGTCTAGTTTAACAAAAAGGAGGATTAGGGGTGCCATGATAACAGTCTTTCAATATCTGAGGTGGTCTCACAGAGAAGAGTGGGGGAGGGCAACTTATTCTCCAGAGCACCTGAAGGCAAGACAAGAAGCAACGGATGGAAACTCATCAGGGAGAGAAGCAACCTGGAACTAAGGAGAAACTTCCTAACAGTGAGGACAATTAATCAGTGGAACAGCTTGCCACCAGAAGTTGTGGATGCTCCATCATTTATTTATTTATTTATTTATTAGTTGCATTTGTATGCCGCCCACTCCACAGAGACTCAATGGAGGTTTACAAGAAGAGACTGGACAACCATTTGACTGAAGAGCAGGAATGTGCAACCTTGGGGACTTTAAGACTTGTGGACTTCCCAGAATTCCCCAGCTGGGTGTGCCTAGGCTAATGAAGAGAAGGATTAGGGGTGACATGATGGCATTTTTCCAATATCTTGAGGGGCTGTCATAGAAAATAGGGGGTTGATTTGCTCCCCTTAGCTCCTGAGGGCAGGACAAGAAGTAACTGATGGAAACCTATCAACGAGAGACCCAACCTAGAACTAAGTAGAAATTTCCTGACGTTGGGAACAATTACCGTATTTTTTGGAGTATAAGACGCACCTTTTTCCTCCCTAAAAGTGGCTGAAAATTTGGGTGCGTCTTATACTCTGAATGTAGCTTTTTCGAGCTTTTTCCCCAGCCCTAACTAGGTGCTAACGATCTTCCCAGCTCTTACCTTGCAGGCTTTTTCATTATTACTCTCTCCAAAGAATGTTTTTCCAGCCCTAAGTCTTTGCAGGGTTTTTTTCATTGCTCTACTTGCTCCGAATAAGTTTTTTTCTAGCCCTAACCAGGTGCTAACGATCTTCCCAGCTCTTACTGGCTTGCAGGCTCTTTCATTGTTACTCTCTCAGAAGAAGGTTTTTTAAAGTCCTAACCAGGGGATAAAATAATGTGCTGAAGCTGACCAGACTAAGGACGCTAGCCAGATGAATACCTGGTAGGCAGATTTCCCCCCTATTTTCCTCCCCAAAAACTAAGGTGCGTCTTATACTCCGGTGTGTCTTATACTTCAAAAAATACGGTAATCGGTGGCCTTCAGAAGTTGTGGGTGCTCCATCACTGGAGGTTTTCAAGAAGAGATTGGACAGCCACTTGTCCAGAGTGGTAGAGGGTCTCCTGCTCAAGCAGGGGGCTGGACTAGAAGACCTCTAGGTCCCTTCCAACTTTTATTCTGTAATCTGTAACATTTAATGACTCTAGACTGCTACAGAGATGATTTTGGGTAACTCTGTCGCAACATCACAAAAACATGTTTGAAGCCCAGGAAACAAGGAAAAGAGAAAAAGAAAATCCCAAGTGGTTCTGCCTCAATTCCTTGGGGCAGAAGGAAAAACGCCAACCGGCTTTCCTCGTTTCCTGGGCTTAAAAGATGTTTTGTAACTGCAGCAGCATCCTATCTCCAAGGTCATGGCTGCGGTTCTTCCCGGTGACCGACTGCCATCCTAATCGTGGCACCTGCACCATAATCGATTTGCAAGCCCCCCTCCTTGCTCCTTCCTTGCTTGCAGATTTCGGATAGACTTCAGCCAGATGTCTCCGTATGAGCTGCTTCTCTCCTTAAAGCAACATGAAAAACCAGGCGGCTGTTTTCTACCCCAATCCTGCAATCAATCATGGCCGGCTGGGGAATTCTGGGACTTGAAGTCCACCCATCCCAAAGTAACTGAGAAACACTGGATGGCTGGGGAATTCTGGGAGTTGAAGTCCATCCTTCTCAAAGTAACTGAGAAACACTGGATGGCTGGGGAATTCTGGGAGTTGAAGTCCACGCATCTGAAAGTAACTGAGAAACATTGGACGGCTGGGGAATTCTGGGAGTTGAAGTCCATCCTTCTCAAAGTAACTGAGAAACACTGGATGGCTGGGGAATTCTGGGAGTTGAAGTCCACGCATCTGAAAGTAACTGAGAAACATTGGACGGCTGGGGAATTCTGGGAGTTGAAGTCCACGCATCTGAAAGTAACTGAGAAACACTGGATGGCTGGGGAATTCTGGGAGTTGAAGTCCATCCTTCTCAAAGTAACTGAGAAACATTGGACGGCTGGGGAATTCTGGGAGTTGAAGTCCACGCATCTGAAAGTAACTGAGAAACACTGGATGGCTGGGGAATTCTGGGAGTTGAAGTCCATCCTTCTCAAAGTAACTGAGAAACATTGGACGGCTGGGGAATTCTGGGAGTTGAAGTCCACACATCTGAAAGTAACTGAGAAACATTGGACGGCTGGGGAATTCTGGGAGTTGAAGTCCACGCATCTGAAAGTAACTGAGAAACACTGGACGGCTGGGGAATTCTGGGAGTTGAAGTCCATCCTTCTCAAAGTAACTGAGAAACATTGGATGGCTGGGGAATTCTGGGAGTTGAAGTCCATCCTTCTCAAAGTAACTGAGAAACACTGGATGGCTGGGGAATTCTGGGAGTTGAAGTCCACCCTTCTCAAGGTTCCTGAGGTTGGGAATCCATGCTATGAAGTTAGTATCTGGCCAGTGGCTGAAGCTCAGAGGACCAACTATACCCACCTATCCACTCCCAGCATCCAAGAACAGGCTGGAAAAGGAGAAGCTGTGAATGCTCCAACACTGGAAGTTTTAAAGAAGAGACAGGACAACCATTTGTCTGAAATAGTATAGGGTTTCCTGCCTGAGCAGAAGGTTGGACTAGACGACCTCCAAGGTCCCTTCCAACTCTACTCTACCTCTACTCTACCAAACTGTACCGGAGCACTCTGGAGAGCTGTTTGCATCGGTCAAGAAACTTGGAAATGAAAAAAAAATGATACTGTTTTTCCCTCAAACCATCAACCCAATGGCAGCTTTGAAAAAAATTCGTTTTTTGCTTTGGTTTAAAAAAAAAATCACAAAGGGAACAGATGATTTAACTAGAGCAATACAATACAGATGAGTCCTCAACTTACAGCAGTTCGTTTAGTGACTGTTCTGAGTTACAACCGCACTGAAAAACGTGACTTGCGACTATTTTTCATACTTACGACCATTGCAACATTCCCATGTGATCAAAATTCAGACACTGGGCAACTGGCATGTACTTGTGACGGTTGCAGTCTCCCAAGGTCACTTGATCCCCTTTTGCGACCTTCTGACAAGCCAAGTCAATGGGAAAGCTAGATTCGCTTAACAACCGTGGCAAAGAAAAGTCGTACAATGGGGCCAGCTCACTTAACTGTGTCGCTTAGCAGCGGAAATTTGAGGGCTCCATTGTGGTCGTAAGTCGAGAACTGTCTGCAATTCATTTCTACAATTCAACAGTAAAACTGCTACATGTTGGAAGCCACAGGGGACGTTACAAAAAAATTATAATATTGCCCGCTTGAACATGTGCATTTATTGACCAAAGAAGTTGGGAGTCAGACCAGAAAATTGAAACACCTTATTTATTTATTTTCATGAGGAGAATTTAGCACTTCCTCTATGCACAGATGCCCGTCTGACTGGATCGTGTCTGGCCTGTTTGGAGTCTTTTCGTTTGATTAGGAGAATCACCAACTCCTCCTTTGGAATAGCGAAAGGATGAATCCTTGCTGCAAACACATCTCCATTCACAGCAAATATTTCTATTTTGGATTTATTTATTTTATTCTCTTTCTTTTGTACCCATCGGGATCCTTGGAAATGCTGGTGCCACAAGAGGAAACCTGGAAGCCACACACTAAATTAACTCTTATTAAAATTAAAGTACAACATTCAGGGAGTTTTGCATAACACTGAATTGTCTGCAAGTTATGAATCAAAACACACAACCGTAGCTTCGGTCTGTTAGTCAGTGTCAATTAAATTAAATTAAATTAAAGGAAGTCAGGTGGGCTGTTTAATTCAGGTGACGTCTTCCCACATTCAATCAGATTTCTTTCGGTGTTGCTCAGAATTAAAAGCACGCACTAATGTTCCTAAAAACAAAATAGATAAAATGAAGGAGGAAAATTCCAACGTCAGTATGTTGAAAAGTTTTTAATTTTGGTTTTACGAAGAAGACACCAATGCAGGTGTGAAGTTTATAGTACGATCTGCCTGCATGTTAGGGCTAAAATCCTAAAACCAGGTGAAAAAGCATCATTAACTTTAGCACGGTTACTACTTGGTAAACGTATACAAGGAAGGAAGGTTAGGAGGTTATTTCAAATAGCTCCAATGATCACATCTAATTTCATTTTTATTCACTCCATCACACACACAAACACACACACACACACACAGACACACATATATAAAATTAATAATAATCCTAGGAAATTGGTACTGGTAGTCCTGGACTTACAACTGTTCATTTAGTGACCTTTCGAAGTTAGAATGGCATTGAAAAAGTGATTTATGACCGTTTTTTACACTTATGACCATTGCAGCATTCCCACGGTCATGTGATCAAAGTTCAGACAAAGTTCAGAGGGAGAGCAATTCCCAGAGTTGCCCTGGGGGGGGGGTAAGATGGGGGGGCCAATAAATGGGATAAATCAATGTAATAAATAATAAAGAAATAAATTGACTTTCAGCAAAACAATTTGCTTTCTTTTTTTTTTAAGTACAGCCACAGCGTCAAGCAAGCAGTCATGTTGAAGCGAGATGGGCGGCATATAAATCCATTTAAATGAATAAATAAATAAATAAAAACAAATCTAAAAAAATAAAATTAAAATTAAAATAATTAAAATTAAAATAATTAAAATGAAAATAATTAAAATTAAAGTTCCTGGCATACTAAGAAACTGAAAGTGTCCGTCCCATGCCCAGACGATGTCCTTTTATACCACAGATGAAAGAACACAAAAATGAATTTTTCCACCTTGTAAGAAGAGACGGAATGCAGGGCCTTCCTAAAACTGTTCCAGGGAAAAAAGAGACCCATGGAAAAAATACAGGTAGTTCTCGACTTACAACAGTTCATTTAGTGACCGTTCAAAGTTACACCGGCCCTGAAAGTGATTTATGACCGTTTTTCACACTTATGACCGTTGCAACTTCCCCATGGTCACATTGACCAAAATTCAGATGCTTGGCAACTGACTCATATTTATGACGGTCGCAGTTTCCCAGAGTCACGTGATCCCCTTTTGCGACCTTCTGGCAAGCAGAGTCAACGGGGAAAAGCCA
Source organism: Diadophis punctatus similis (assembly GCA_023053685.1). Lineage (NCBI taxonomy): Eukaryota > Metazoa > Chordata > Lepidosauria > Squamata > Dipsadidae > Diadophis > Diadophis punctatus. Next base: position 205,762,117 of record JALIGW010000003.1, on the reverse strand, counting down.
GATTCACTTAATGACCCTATTACTAACTTAAAAATTGTAGTGATTCACTTAACAACCATGGCAAGGTCATAAAATGGGGCAAAATTTACTTAACAAATGTGTCACCTACCAACGTAAAATTTGGGCTCAATCATGATCGAAAGTCAAGGACTACCTTTATATAAATTAAAAGTGGAGATTTAGAAATTTATTTCCAAGGAAAGTGAGGAAAAAGTGTTTCATAACAAATGCTTCCATGCATCTGAAGTTAAGCAACGCTATTTGAAAATATGCAACGCAGTGATTTAAAATGCCGAATTTCCAACAATCAAATACGAGAGAGAGAAAAACCACAGCGTCTAGACCAGTGTTTCCCAACGGTAGCCATTTTAAGATGTGTGGACTTCAATTGAGTCCTGCGGGAGTTGGATGGCCTATAAGAACGCTTAAATAAAATAAATAAAATAAATTCCCAGAATACCCCAGCAGGCTGGGGTATTCTGGGAGTTGAAGTCCAGACATCTTTAAATGGCTACCGTTGGGAAACACTGGTCTAGAAGAATCGGCAAGTGTTTTAGATTTTAGATTTATTATTAGAGTTGGAAGGGACCTTGTAGGTCATCTAGTCCAACCCCCTGCTCAAGCAGGAGTTCCTACACCATTTGAGACAGATGGCAGTCCAGTCTCCCCTTGAAGGTCGCAAGTGTTGGGGCTCTCACAACCTCCGCTGGCAAGCTGTTCCACTGGTTGATCGCTCTCACCGTCAGAAAGTTTCTCCTCACTTCCAGGTTGAATCTCTCCTTGGTCAGCTTCCATCTGTTATTCCTTGTTTGGCTTTCTGGTGCCATAGAGAACAGCCTGACCCAGTGGTGAAATCCAATTTTTTTTACTACCGGTTCTGTGGGCGTGGCTTGGTGGGCATGGTGTGGCTTGGTGGGCGTGGCAGGGGAAGGATACTGCAAAATCTCCATTCCCTCCCCACGCCTGGGGGAAGGATATTGCAAAATCTTCATTCCTGCCCAACTCTGGGGCCAGCCAGAGGTGGTATTTGCCAGTTCTCCGAACTACTCAAAATTTCCGCTACCGGTTCTCCAGAACCTGTCAGAACCTGCTGGATTTCACCCCTGGCCTGACCCCCTCCTCTCTGGGGCAGCCCCTCTTGTTGCTAAAAGCTCTCATCATGTGCTTAACCAGGTCGGTTAAAGATTTTCCAAACTGCGTTTGTACAAATGTGGGACGCTGACAAGCCACAGATGCCAGTTTCTTGCATGGTTTCTATTCAAAAGCATTTTGTCCAGCCCAGCGGTTATCCTAGCAAAACATTTAAAACCTGGGAACTGCAAGCCAGCACTTGGCTTTGCAAAGATGTCCACCTTTCCCAAGGGGGGGAAAAACCTACCCAGTTTCCCTTCTGGTCGGTGGCATTCGGGACTGGCCACACTCACGATATTAGGACGAGACCAGCCATTTTGTGAGAGTGCCCCAGAGCCCGTTCCCAAACAGTTGCCTTACTCCCGAATGGTTCTGCTCTGTTGCTTCAATTTTCAGGATCCGCAATTTATTGGCTCTCTAACAGCCAGCACTGACTTTAATATCACAAGGAAAATATATATATATATATATATTTCCAACAGTATTTTTCTTTTTTTAATTATTGAAATAGTCAGGCATATCGCCAGGGGAACAAGAAAAGCAGAAAATACAACTTGCTTCATAAAGCTTTTGTCTTGAAGATCAGATCTGAACTTCGTAGAAATCTATACAGTTCAGGATTTTATACACTCCCACAGAATAACAAATCAGAAGCGTTTTTATTGATAAAACCATCCATTTGCTTGTCCGTTTATATTATATTACGGATATAATTTCTCCAGTGACTGAACAGAGAGAGATAAATGAAAGCTTAACAAATTACTGATCTTTATATAAACAGGATCTGGCTCCACCACAGATAAAACCAAAATTAAAATTGCGTTATAACAACCACTCTGAATTAAGCCCAAAGCATTTCATTTGTAAAATGCAGGATATGCATTAATTTAAAAAATACTAGTATACTAATATTATAATTATTACTGCAATCATAACAATGGTAATATAAGCTACCGTAGAAACAGCATTCTAATGGTATGAAATTTTGGAGAAATAAATGAGTCACTCTCGCTCAAGTTTGCTGATCGCTTCCAAACAGCCACAAAAATCACAACAATTATTAAAAAGTTTCCCTTCAGAATCGCTAGGGAGGATCTGGGAGGACAATGCTGTTTCCTTCACTTGATGGACCTCAACCATTACATTTATGCTTCAGGAAATCCTACTTCAATGTATTTAAATTCAAATTCAAATTCAGAATAGAGCTGGAAGGGACCTTGGAGGTCTTCTAGTCCAGCCCCCTGCTGAACCAGGAGACCCTATACCATTCCAGACAAGTGGCTGTCCAGTCTCTTCTTTAAAACCTCCAGTGATGGAACATCCACAACTTCTGGTGGCAAGCAGTTCCACTGGTTAATTGTCTTCACTCTTAGGAAGTTTCTCCTTAATTCCAGGTTGCTTCTCCCCTTGATTAGTTTCCATCCATTGCTTCTTGTCTTGCTCTTTGGTGCCTTGGAAAATAGTTTGACCTTCTCATCTTTTTAGGAGCCCTTCAAATATTGGAACACCACTATATCATGTCACCTCTAGGTGACATTTAGGTAAAAGTGGAGAAACAAACATGAAGAAAGACACACAGCCAAGATGAACAAACTAATGGAATTTAAAATTTCCCCATTGGCACCAAATCCCAAGGGACCTATGGAGATCACTCTAGAAAGATCTCAGAACGCTCCATGAGAAGAAAGACCACCAGAGATCTATTCTAGACCTCCCTTCATTTCAACACAGGTTCTTCTTCTAGCTGCAGATAGGGCCACGGGGTCTTTCAAGGCCCCTACAAGCAAGGACCAGAAGGAAAACCACTATAATCAGCTCCAAAATGCTTTCCAGAAAGATAGAAGCTGTGATCTGGTCCTTCTTGAGGGGCACCAGGCTGGAGAAGAATCTCACATGGTCCAGAAGGCAAGACTCATCTTCTGGATAGCCCCATCTCTGCTTTGCTGGATGAAGGTTGACCCCCACCCCCACCCACAGCCTTGTCCCCTGCTTCTTCTCCAAAAAAGACCCCTTGAAGAAGCTAGCAAGCAACCCCTCCGAGGGAAGAACTTCCTTCCTCCAAAGTTGGCACGCCTCTGAAGAACCTGGCCTTTCCAAAAAGGGTGTTGAGATGTTTCTGATTAAGCCTCTATGTCGTCCTCCTAAGCTCAGAGCAGAAACATCCAATCAAAATAATATACTTTTCCCAAATAAAACAGCCCTGGGCTGTTAGCATCACGGTGCCAAGGAGAGTAACTGCAATCTAGAGAAAATATATTTACAGTATCTTCTTGGCACCAGAAGCAGAGACGGAGTCAAGCCAAGGAGGGTCCTGCCAAAAATAAGCCACCCCTTTTCTCTGTCAGCTGAAAAAGGGGGAGAGGAAACCCCCCAAACGATATGAACAGAGGGGCCGAGATGTCATCCTTACACCCACCCACATCTGTTGGGGTGAAACGGGAATTCTCCGTCCTTGAGGAACATCGCTTGGCAAACGACGTTGGGCTGAAAATCTTGCCAAGGGGACGAAAGCTGCCAAAATCCCATGACTTGACCCTTTCATCGAGCTGAAAACGGCAAGATTTCGCAGCAGGGAGTCGAGTCGATATCAAAAAGGAGATTGCATTTGTAGAGAAGCCATTCCTAGTTCAACAATTTTAAAAAAAATCACTAAGAGGCAGTTGGCAACATTTCCTAAAGACAGAGGTCTTCAAACTTGGCAACTTTAAGACTTGTGGACTTCAACTTCCAGAATTCCAGCATAGCTGGCTGGAGAATTCTGGGAGTTGAAGTCCACAAGTCTTAAAGTTGCCAAGTTTGGGGACCCCTGCTAAAGAAGACAAATACAGATAGTCCTTGACTTGCCACCATTCATTTAGTGACCATTCGAAATTAGAGCGGCCCTGGAAAAAAAAAGGAGCTTATGACCATTTTCCCCATGACCCTTGCAGCATCCCTGGGGTCACATGATCAAAATTGACACACTTGGCAGCTGACTCATATTTATGACAGTGGCCGTATGTCTCCAGGTGACGTGATCCCCTTTTGCGACCTTCTGATAATAAAAGTCAAGGGGAAAGCCCGATTCACTTAATAACTGGGTTACTAACTTATCTACTGCACTGATTCACTTAACAACTATGGCAAGAAAGGTGGGGAGTGACTTAACAACTGTCTTGCTTAGCCCTGGAAATGTTGGACTCAGTTGTGGTCATAAGTCAAGGACTACCCCACCCCCTAGTGGGTGGGGCAGCAATCCATCTTTTGCTAAAACATCTTGATTTTTAAAGACACCCATTTATTATTTGGAAGCTGCAAATAATAACGTATTATTCCTACACCCGCCCAGGGCTCTATCTAGCGAGGTTGAACGGTGGCGCGATGCATTGCGATTAAAATCCAATTTTGCTCCTAATGTAAATCTGCAATTGCATTGAGAGACGTTCAGCAGAAAAAACAAACACAGAATCACAATAAAATAGAGAGTCGGCATTCATCAGAATATCCCCCTCGTTTCTCATTGAAATCGAAAAACGGCTGGCCATCCCGAAAGCTTGATTGACTGTGTACAAAATCAAAACGGGGCCCAAATGTATTTCAAATTATACAAGACCAAAAAACTATTTATAATTCAAATTCACCTGATTTTGGTCCAGCAGAGTTTGGCAATGAAGGTACATATTGTGTTGGCATCTATCCTTTCATTGTCCTTATAGTGTTTTATTGCAATCTCTAAAACTACGGAAACTTTTAAAAATTCTACTAATAGCTTGTAAACGCTTTAAGCCAAATTACACAATAAACTCTTAGTAATTAACAATTCCTTTTTAAAAAAAACTCCGCCCCCAAATCATATACATCAGCTTTCATCTCCACCCTGTTTAACATTGCTCCTTTTATCTAGTTTGTTAATACTTTAATATTTTTAACTTTTTAATTGTCTAGATGGTTATTTATGATGCTATAAGCCAATCAGAGTCGCTTAATAGAGAGAGGGGGGGATAGATTTAAATTGAATAAATAAATAAGTATAAGCAATTTGAAAACAAAACAAAAAGGACCTTAGAATAACTATTATGGTGATCCATTGAGCATAAATTTTAAATACAAAGATCACCGATGTGAATTTATGTGAAGGCACAAAACACAGAGATATTTATTTATTTTTATTTTATTTAAATGGATTTATATGCCGCCCAACTCCCAGGGGACTATATGTGTATTAAATGATAAATAGTAGATAAGATAACCTTTATTGTCATTGGTTACTGTGGGCACGCTGGCACACATTAAAAATGAAAATTCTGTTGCCCGAAAGATGAAAACAAAAATAAGCATTTCAATTATAAAAATATATTTGCTCCAATTAGCTTCTTGTGTTTTCTTTTAGGTGTTTGGATTACCCAAAAAAAATCACTAATATTGGAATCTCTATTTAATTTCAAGTTCATTTGGTTTTAGCACTGGACACTATTTGATAGCAAACGCTACGTAATAGGTTTTTACTGTATTTAATTTACTGTGTTTTACTGTATTTAATTGATAACATACAACAGTATTTGATTTATGAAAATAACTGCTAGCTGGATAAATACATTTTGGGCAGAGCAAACAGTTTGCCAATTTTGCTAGGAAATCTAGAACAGCATTTTAAAAAAAATATATAGCTAAAATGCCACGGAACAATTTTAACTTTAAAAAACCACACACAAACGGAAGTGGAATTATTGATCATTCTTATACTTTGGAAAAGATTTCAGCTTAAATTTCAAACCTTTCTAGAATTCGAGAAAACGTTTAGCAGCTGTTTTCAGAGTAAGAAATGTGATTAAAAGATGTATGAATCACATTTCTTACTTAGAAAAGGGGCTACCAGACTCCGGATCTTGGGTGCCATAGGCCAATATGGCTTTCCCCCCCTCTACAACATCTAATCAAAAATTCAGAATCAAATTCAGTTTTTTCTTCAAAATATTCAAAAAAAATTCAAAAAAAGGGGGAATTTGTATTTAATATTGCATGTTTTGACGGCAGCAAAAATTGTATTTACACAGTATTGGAAAAATGAGGAAGTGCCGAGAGAAGATGTAATTAAAAAAATATTAGATTGCGCAGAAATGGATAGATTGACATTAAAGATAAAAGAGAAGGAAGATACAGAATACTTTCAAATGTGGGATTCGTTTTATAAATGATTGGATAACAGAAGTAGAAATTAGGAGCTGGGAAAGCATTATTATATGAGCAACTGACCCAGACAATACACTGTTCACAAAGCACTTGTGTAGGTTAAATGAAAATGTACAAATAAACTATAAAATAATAAATAATAAAATTCAAAATCAAATCTCAGCCTTCTTCCTCCCTCCCTGAACACAGGCATTTGAGGGCATAGGAAGGAAAAAAAATAAAACAAGGACGTTTTTCCAGCCATCTCCGGCAGCTGATGGAAGACGTTCCCAGGAGACCCTCAACGCTTTTAAAAACAAGCAGATCCATGACCAGGAAGGTGGAGAAAGAATGTTCCTTAAAGAACATCAACTTATGTTCAACGGCCATCGAAACTCCCCAAGAGGTTGTTGTGGATTGCACGCGGATACACAAAAGCACACCCTGTTCGGAGACCGAAGGGGCCTCGTTTCTGGACAAAAATCGTACACTCAACGCACGATGGGTTTCACACCCTCCTGCCGGAGCACCTGTTCTTGGAGAGAGGCAAAACTCAAGGCAGGAGGAGGACCAGCTGCTCTGGCCAAGAGGACACGGGACCTCCTCCACCGGCTGTTGACCATGCTGGCATGTTGGGGCTGCAGAAGCAAGAAGACGAAAGCTACCACTGGTTCTCTTCCTTGTGGGTACAAAGGCCAACCCATGGTCACCCAACGACCAAGCTGAGCTCCATGGCTGTTAGGCCAACCTCCCAACATCTGGATCTCGCTCCAGCAGACACTCCATACAAGGTTCACCCCAAAGTTGTGCAAAACCCAACTGGACGCTTCAGCGGTCATCGAAGCCACCCTGTCAAAAGCCAGCCAAAGAATTTGCACGTGGCTAATTTAAACCAATTTTGTTAGGGTAAAACGGTTATGGAAAGCGATAAAAAATAATGTTTATTGCAATAGAAGAGAATATTTGCAAGTTCAGGGTTGAACTGTGGGGTCATTGGTGCTCGCTGAGCTTGGTATTTTTCTTGCAGACGTTTCATGACCCAACTAGGGAACATCATCAGTACTGGAAGGGAGTGGGGTCTGCAGAGAGGAGGAGGAGGAGGATTGTGGGGTCCTTGGTGGTCTTTGAGCTTTCCTTGCAGATGTTTTATGACCCAACTAGGGAACATCATCAGTGCTAGAAGGGAGTGGGGTCTGCAGAGAGGAGGAGGGTGGCGGCTGTGGGGTCCTTGATGTTCTCTGAACTTGGATTTTTTTTGCAGATGTTTCATGACCCAATTAGGTAACATCATCAGTGTTAGAAGAGTGAGGGGTTTGCAGAATAGAGGAAGAGGAGGAGGAGGTTGTGGTGAGGGGTCCTTAGTGCTCTCTGAGATTGGTGGTTTTCTTGCAGGCATTCCATGACCCAACTAGATGTGCCCTGATACACTGATGATGTTACCTAATTGGGTCATGAAATGTCGGCCAGAAAACCACCAAGCTGAGAGAGCACCAATGTAGGGAAGGGTTTCTCAATTTCGGCCATTTTAAGATATGTGGACTTCAACTCCCAGAATTCAACAGTGCTGGCTGGGGAATTCTGGGAGATGAATTATGGGATCAACCAGCACAATCCCTCAAGAATGTGCAGGAAAACCAATTAAAACCACTCACAAGAGGTATTTGATGCCTCATCCATGGAAAACCTGCTCAGGTATGTACAGGTAGTCTTAGATATACAACAGTTCATTTAGTGACCGTTTGAAGTTACAACAGTACTGGAAAAAGGGACTAATGAACTTTTTCACACTTACAACCATTGCAGTATCCCCACAGTCACGTGATCAAAATTCGGACACTTAGCAGCCGACTCCTACTTATGACAGGTGCCGTATCCTGGGGTCCTGTGATCCCCTTTTGTGATTTTCTGACAAGCTGAGTCCATGGGGGAGTCACATTCACTCAATCACGTTGTGATTAATTTAACAACTGCGGGCTTAATTTAACAACTTAACAATAGTGGCAAGATAGGTTGTAAAAGGAGCAAAATTCACTTAACAATGGTCTAACTCAGCAACAGAAATGTTGGGCTCCATTGTGGTCATAAGTCAAGGACTATCGCCTAGATCGTACGTAAAATAAATCAAATAGAGGAAACCAAATGCTGGCAATTTACAAAACACACGTCACACAAGGTCAACCCAAAACAACACACACCCAGAAGCCATAAGTATCTGTAGAGATTCTCAGTCAAGTGGCCTCAATGACCCTCTAAAAAGATGCAAATGACCAGCTGTCTGCAAGGAATGTAAATCCTTCCATTCCCCACTATCCTGTCAGAGCTGAAGAAGCTTCTTGGATGAGAAGCGAAACATCTTCAAAAAGAAAAAACAAGGAAGTCCAGTTGCCTCCTGAAAAAGCCCCTTTGGGACAACCACGGACCTGGATGACTGAGAATCTCGACAGACTTTTAGCTACACAATTTGGGATGAACACCCTTTGAATGGTGTGGGAGTAGGAATGGATTTCCAGAGGGGAAAAAATTGCAGACTACAGGAACCATTTACACCACTCAGGTGACCCTGAGGACACAGAGAAACCTCCAAGTGGCCTCAATGAGTCTCAAAGGATGCAAATGACCAGCTGTCTGCAAAAAATATAAATCCTCCCATTTCCCACCATCCTGTCAGAGCTGAAGAAGCTTCTTGGACAAGAAGCGAAACGTCTTCAAAAGAAAAAAATGAGAAAGTCCAGTTGCCTCCTGAAAAAGCACCTTTGGGACACAGAGCAGAACTGTTTGGGGGTCACTCATGAAATGGTGGGTCTTATTGTCCACGTCTTCTCCATGGCCCAACAGGTAGAACATAGAACAACAGATTGGAAGGGGATTCCAACTCTATGATTATACTAGGGACCTTGAAGGTCATCCAGTCCAACCCCCCTGTTTGAGCAGGAGATCCTATACCATTGCAGACAAGTGGCCTTCCGGTCTCTTCTTGAAAGCCTCTAGTGATGGAGTCCAACCCTGACCGTCTTCTTATCTAGCCTTGACCCTACGGATGACAGACAATTCTCTCTCTCTCTCTCTCTCTCTCTCTCCCGGCTGGTGCAGCCGCATCAAAATAGCCACCACAACTTGGCAAGATCAAAGTCAAAAGAGGTTAACCCAACCATAACCCAAACGGCCTCATGATTGACAAAAGAGCTGCAGCCGTTTGCTTGGGCCCGTGGGTGACACTTAAGCTATGAGGCCATCTGCCATCTTCCCAGGCGGTGCGAGGGGAGCACAGAAACCCAACACCAGCAGTCCGGTTGCAAAGCCAGACATCTGAAGAATGGTGCCTGCTCACCACTCTGTTATGTTCAGAACGAAGTCCCTCTTCAAGCCCAGCCCACTATCTCCTTCACGGATCCCGGCTTCCAACAGGCTTCAAAGCTCAGTCCTCCTCGTGTTTTACACATATGTGTAGGCTCTACAAATAATCTGGGACATATCGACACGGCTGAAGAATGTCAGAGGTAACGATCAAACCCACAGACGCAAATCTAAGCTGCCCTCCTAGAGACGCGTATTAGGAAATGAATCTCTCGGAAATCAATAGAATTAGCTTCTTAATAAAGCCGGATGCCCACTCCTGTTGAACCGTTAAAGAGAAAGCTCACTCAAAGGGGGATTTTGAGTTTCAAATGTACCTTATGCCAGGGGCCCCAACCCCAGGTCTGTGGACTGGAACAGGGCCGCGGCATGCCAGAAACCAGTCCACGCAAACAAACAAAGTCATATCCGTGGGATGCAGGTAGCATGAAAAACCACACCCCCTCTGGTCCACGGAAAATCTTTTCTCCATGGAAGCTATCTCTGGTGCCCAAAAGGTTGAGGGTCTCTGCCTTATACCTTAGAAGAGTCTGAAGGACCTGTTGGCACAATCATATCCGGCTCTCAGAATTTTGGAATCGTGTTGGGGATATTGAACTGAATAAAGCTGAAGATGTCATGGATCTTTCTGTCTCTAGGAATGTTCCCATCATCTTAGGCCAGAGTTCTCCAAACCTGGCCACTTTAGGACTTGTGGACTTCAATTCCCAGAATTCCCCAGGCAGGTGGGGAATTCTGGGAGTTGAAGTCCATAAGTCCTAAAGTGGCCAAGTTGGAGAGCTCTGCCTTAGACAATGAACTGAAACAGCTCCCAACCAGTGGAAACTTTGGCACATGCATCCTAATGTTCTCCTAAAATGCTAGGAGTGCTTTCATTCTCCAAGAACTATTTATGAACCTAATTATTTACAATTCACAAAAACAAATTTATCCGGCCACCCAACTCTCACAGAGGTGAGTCCGGATGGCTTACCACATTAAAAGCCATAATGTTAAAAGCCATATTCAATTTTTGCCTATTCATTTCACGGCCAATTCGTCTTTGCAATAAAAAGTTGTAAAATGTGCAGTTTTAGAGAAGAAAATATCTCTCGGCCGTTAAGAGTATGGAAGCCGACCTTTAAAATGACAAGAGGGATTTAAAAAAAAATTTTAATGACTAAAATTCATGCTTAAACTTACAGAAGGAAGAATATAAAGACTGTCGGAGGAGCCATTTTGGATCTGCCTTCAGATGCCCATTTGACTTGACGTTCCTCAACTCCGCAGTCCGCGTCTCCAGAAGTTCCGCCAGAAAACAGCATCTAGTTCTCTTCTCCACCATTCCTGGTCTTCAACGCTGAAGAAGCACGCAGCCAAAACAACATGGGGTCCTGAAGAACCTCCAACCCCTCCAGAAAAGACATTAGAGACAAAGAGGATCAAATCACACACACACACACACACACACACACACACACACACACACACACACACACACACCCCAAATGTGACAATGGAGAGCTTCAGAAAGAAAATTAAGTACGGGAAGAGGGAATTGTGAGAAGAAAATTCATTTATGGGTTCCAGGGTTGCTTCGATACAATTCTGTGGGATCCTTGATGCTCTCGTAGTTTGGATGTCGTTTTTTGCAGATGTTTCATTACACAAACTAGACAACCATCATGAATGCTAGTGATGATAATGTTACTTAAGTTTTGGTCATGCAACATCTACAAGAAAACTGTCAAGCTCAGAGAGCACCAAGGACCCCTCATTTCAACCCTGAGCTACAAATATTCTCCTTTATTGATACAATTCTACATTTTTAGACCAAGGACCTGACAGTTTTGGGTCCTGATATGAAAAGTTATGTTTTTAAACCAAAGCAATGGATTGGACTCAATTGATTCTTGGAGGAAGGATTTTCTGGAGACAGCGACCTGCAGCTGCCCAGCACACAGCCCACTGCCTTCTGTGGCGAACCACAACCTCAAACTTGCTGAAAAGCAAAGCCACACACACACTGGCAACAGCCCACTGTGTGATGCTAAAGAGAAGATCTCCAAGCTCACAGAACTGCAGTTCCTATCAAAGACCCTGGGAGACCAGACACACCCAAAAACTGCAGAGAAGAGACGTCAACATCGAAGGAGATTCTCCATCTTCCACGTCGTGGTTGTCCCAAAAGTGCTTTTTCCAAAAGGCAACTGGACTTTCTTGATTTTTTTTCTTTGGAAATGTTTTGCTTCTTATCCTTCTTTGGAACTGAAGAAGCTTCTGGGATGAGAAGCGAAACGTCTTCAAAGAAAAACCAGAAAGTCCGGTTGGTTCTTGAAAAAAGCATCTTTGGGAAAAGAACTCCAATGCGCAAACTTAACATCACCCTAAAAGCAAGCTGTTTCCATATTTTTTTTTAAAAAAAAACCTGTTTCCATAATGTCAGTATCTGAGCTGAAGTGGGGGTGAGGGTGGGGAAACGGAGCCTATCTTGAGATGCTGCATTTGGTTCACGCCCTTTGCAAGCTCAAAGTGTGTGCAGCACTGAAATTCTCATATACTTCTATCTTGTTCTTGAGGACTCAAGAAAACACCCAGAACAAAGCATTTAAAAACAACCCTTCAACCACGCTTTGGCTAAAGGAGATACGTTCATCCCGTTCCCATTTCTCAGTCCAACTGTGCCTTTACGCAGCTGTTATTTTATTTTATTTTATTGAGAGAAAACAAGGTGGGGGCACAAACCCAGAAAGCTCAAGAAATAAATAAAGTTGCGTAACAGTTCCCATCCGGAGTTTTCCAGCCTCCAAAGGAGAGAACCATGAATTCTTAACATAGCCCGAAATGTTAGCAGCCTACACAGACCAGGCACCTGTTATAAGAAATTCTCCTTTTGCTGAGACGGTTCACTGCTGGGCGTCAAAATTGCCATGTCTATCTAGGCGCAAAGCCTCACCTAACCCCTTACGCACCTCTTTTTGCATTAGCAGAATTCTTAGCGCTACCGTACCCCCCCCCCAGCCATCTTGGGAATCTTGCAACGACAAAAAGATTTAATTTTTTTAAAAATGATACAACTGCTACTGTTGTCAATTTATAACTGGCCCGATTGACAGAGGGGTTAGGGACTTTGGCTGACCTGCTGTAGGTGGCCACATCTGAACGCGCAGCAATGCTCGGGCGTCCAAGTCACACCTTCCTTCCTGCATCCAATTCTTTGGATCCTGTAGGTCCCTTCTGGATGGACAGATTGAGATCCCTTTCCTGCTCTGTAGATCCACCAAGTTCAACGGACTTGATTCCCACTGGATCTCTCTAGGATTATGCTGGATGAAGCACTTTGCTGCAGAAGGGACTCTAGACAAAAAGCCTTCCGTACTATAACAGTTCTCTCCCCAATAAAACAAAAAATCATTATTAGTAATAATACTTTCAAACCCTTTTGTGTGGGGGGAGGGGTCTTCTTTTTGCTGATTTCATTAAATGGATCCCACCTATTCTCAGACTCTCATCTCTTACAAATGCACAAAATGCAGATGTCTACGGAGATTTTCAGTCCTCCAGGTCTTGGTTGACCCAAAGGTGTTTTTTTTTCAAGAGGCAACTGGACTTTCTGGTTTTTTTCTTTGAAGACGTCTCACTTCCCATCCAAGAAGCTTCTTCAGCTCTGGCTGGAATGGTGGGGAATGGAAGGAGTTATTATATTCCTTGCACTATCCTGTCAGAGCTGAAGAAGCTTCTTGGATGAGAAGTGAAACGTCTTCAAAGAAAAAAATCAAAAAGTCCTGTTGCCTCTTGAAAACAAAAGTATCTCTGGGATACAAAATGCAGGTAGGCAGGTACAAATATATAAAATGCAGGTATGCAGGGGCAGAAAAACTACAACATATAAACAGTTACCTAAAGTGACAAAGAGTATACGACATGCAAAAAAAATAGCAAGCCATTTTGGTTTTTGTAGAAATTAAATCTATCCAAGAAACCAGTAACGTGCGCACAGTTTCTTTATTGCTTTTTATTTAAAATAAAAACAGTTCTGAAGGCAAATTTAAATCACAGCTGCTCTTGCCCTACAAGTCAGCTCACGAACCTGGCTTATTTTCCGAGGCTGGAAACCTAGAACTCCTGAAATCCTCAAGTATGAAGTCATCGTCCCAAAATTGTAGAAGGCTCCCAAAACTGGACTGGATCCCTCTGTTATGCGAATTCAGTGCTCATGCAATTAAATATTATATTGTCCTGCAATATTAATATGTTAGATTGCCCTATTATGCAAACCCCAGAACGTGATTAAATTACCACAAACCTGGGCTTGGGGACTCAAGTTCAAAGTGGCTCGTGAGCAAATTCATACCACACCATGTGAATAAATATAATTAACAGATTGCCCAGATTTTAATGAGAGTCAGTGGCATCGAATTTTGGGTTTGGGCTCTCACCACAGAAAGAAAATAACCGTCTCTTATCTCTGTCTAAGAACCGGTGGGATCTATTTTCAACAAAAAGAAGACCCCTCCCCCCACACACAAAAGGGTTTGAAAGTATTACTAATAATGATTTTTTGTTTTACTGGAGAGAGGAACTGTTATAGTATGGAGGGCTTTCTCCAGTGTAATCCTAGAGAGATCCAGTGGGAATCGAGTCCGTTGAACTTGGTGGATCTACATAGCAGGAAAGGGATCTCAAATCTGTCCATCCAGAAGGGACCTACACGATCCAAAGAATTGGATGCAGGAAGGAAGGTGTGACTTGGACGCGCAGGCATTGTTGTGTGTTCGGATATGGCCAGCAGGTCAGCCAAAGTCCCTAACCCCTCTGTCAATCTGGCCGGCTTCAAATTGACAACAGCACCAATTGTATTACAATAACAGTTACAAGACTGGCAGAGTGGAGCGGGTTTAATCATTAACACAGCTATTAAAAGCTCAAATCTGCCTTTGCTTTGCCAAATCTGCAAGGCAAGTCAACAAGGTTGAGACCATTACTCAGATCCTCAAAGCAGATGGAAGAGCAACCAACATTAAATAGTTGGATCACAGCATCTGTGGATGAACGTTTCTGAACAAACCTAGGTTTTGTCAACTAGCAATCACCCCGATTCCAAAATTTGGGAAAAATTCAGGTTATGTCTGATGAAAAGGAAGAAGGGAGAAACTTGGTAACAGACAACGCCAAACCGGGTGATCTTGTTTTTAGCATGGAAACCAGCGCTGCCTCTACAAAACCAACATTAATTCTCCAATTAAATATATGTGCCATTTATAAAATAATAAACCCCACAAGCAGAGAACCAAAATTACATACAGTCTAACAACACCGAACGTTTATTTTTAGTGATGGGATTTTAATATTTGGAAAATGTTAATTGCAGGGGGCTGTTTAGCCCTCCCTAAACCGGCAGAAGACAAACAGAAATGAAGGCAGCAGCCGGATTAAACCACAGGAATGATCAAAATGCAGCTGGACATCCCATACGCTCTACATAGGGAGGAAATTCACAAATATTGGGACAGACACGTGAAGTTGTTACAGAAGTACCGGGACTGCAGCTTATAAAGGAAAAATTTAACTAGCCACCAAGGAAAGGGAAGAGGCCAAATAAGAGATACAGTGCTGTGCTGGATGAAGAAAAAAATGCTGGGAATAAAACCTCGTCTCTTAGCAATTTTAAGACAAGGAGAAGCATCTGCTTCAATACACAGTTCCTACTTTGCTGAGACCCAGCAATCAATCAAGGGTGGGAGAAGGCAAGTAGGTTTCAAACACAGTAAACTTTCAAATTCTTGCTACAAGAAAACAACACAATGATGTTTGCATCTTAATGAACATCCGATCATTATTGCTTATTTATACCCTATGACAATCATTAAGTATTGTACCTCATGGTTCTTGACAAATGTATCTTTTCTTTTATGTACACTGAGAGCATATGCACCAAAGACAAATTCCTTGTGTGTCCAATCACACTTGGCCAATAAAGAATTCTATTCTATTCTATTCTATTCTATTCTATTATTCTATTCTATTCTATTCTATTCTATTCTATTCTATTCTATTCTATTCTATTCTATTCTATTCTATTCTATTCTATTCTATTCTATTCTATTCTATTCTATTCTATTCTTACTATACGCAGAGAACAGGCAGCACGTTAACCGAGACGGGGCAGTCGTCAAATCGAGCTTAAGGTTTGCTTTGGAAAATACGGTATCTGAAATAAAAGTATTTATATTTTGGATTTTAATAGGCAAAAGGAAACAACTGACGTATTTGATCTTCAACCAAACCTGGCTAACCGCAGAATGCCAAGACGCTCCACGCAGTAGGAAAACACACACCATTCTGTAGCCGCCCCATTTTGTAAGTCTACCTTCAAAATCTCTTTAGAATATCTACTTCGTCATCAGTTTTACTTTGGCTCATATTTACCTGACGCCGAACTTTTTGGATAACTTGACATTATTTTGTTCCCTCAACATAAAAAATGAATTATCCGCAGGAAGGCCAAGCGTTTCAAATCGCAGAGACAGTCAAGAGGCTGGGATTGCAAACAATATTTGGAGCACAGGTAATAAAAACTGCAGGAAATTGTCCAAACTCCGATCCTTGCCCTGAAACAAGAAGCCAGAAGCAAAGCTAGAAAAAATGAGGCCTCTCTCTCTCTCAAATCAGCCCCCACCCCCCACCGAGCTCTGATGCAGGTTGTGTTTTAGGGGAATAATAAACCCAGCAAAAGTTGCCTTTTTTTGTTTTTTTCTGGGATATTTGTTTCCCAGACTTTTTTACTAGTCATCTTCCATCCAAAAATGGACCAGCTCAAAACTTATTTTTTTTCCTGAGTGTATCAGGGTCAAGGAAGCTTAGCTGGATTTAAATTAGAAGTGAGGAGGGGTCAGCTAGAAAGTGCAAAAAAAAAGGAAGGAAGGAAGGAAGGAAGGAAGGAAGGAAGGAAGGAAGGAAAAATTTAAATTTAAACTTCCAGAGAATCAAAAACACGATCTCTCCTCCTTTGTACGATAAAGGTTGACTGGAATCACGCGATCCTACTCCAGTTTCCCTGTCAGCTTTTTTAGCCTATTCTTATTGTGCTGAAGGAGAGACTGCAGAGCCAAAACCACCACAAGAGAGACCCCCACCCCGCCCCACTCCTCTGCCTCGGATCCCAGCAGCGTTCGCAAGGAAAGCAACACCAAAGGATCCGGCCACGCGCAGAGTTGCGCACTGCGAAAAAAAAAATCCGCTTTCAGCCCAACAACGGTAGGGAGAGCCTCCATCAGATCCTAGAACAGGATCCTGAAACTCTGGGGGAAAAGCCCCCCACCCCATCAATTTGCAATAAAGTCATCTAGCTTCCCTGGTCACCCGTGACTTGAATAATCTCCTCCTGGCTTCGAAAGGAAACCGAGGGGACCCAAACTAACTTACCCCGCCGACATGTCTAGAGATCCAGAATCCAGAACTAAGTTGCATTTCACAGCCAGCCTCGACCTTTTTTTTTTTCACCCGCACCCTTCCAAAAAATAATAATTATGGACCGTTTCCTGCCTTTCTCGAGACTTAGAAAGAAACCCAATTCAAACGAAGCCCCGGGGAAGCGCACATCTGCACGGGAACAAACCCGCTAAAAAGAACGTCTGAAAGAAACAAAATAAATTTGCTGGAGGGAGAAGCGGTTTGAAAACCTGCACAAACCCAGCCCCCCCCCCTCACTCTCTCCCCCCACCCCGTCTGCAGCATTTGTTTAAAAAAAAACGGCAACAGGTGATCGACTCTCCATTGAAAGAAATCTAGTTTGGACTCCGCCTTGATAAGATGATATTTTCTTCCAAGGAGTCACTAAAACGACTCCCAATTTGTTTGGATCAAGCCTCCCCCCCCTTTTTTTGTGTCCACGAATTCCTCATCCGGCTGCTCCCCCAAAGCAACTCAACCTAAACCCCACACTTGGAAATAAAACCCCAAGATCGTTAGATTATTATTATTTTTTCTACTAAGAGGAATTTCGAAGTTTATCCTAAAATAAACCAGGTTCCTGCCAGATTCTCTGCTTTTTTCCCCCTCTAGGAAAATTCTTTTTAAAAATTACTTCCGATTAGGTTTCCTTCCTTCTCACCTATCCCGCCCTTTAAAAAAATCAATTTTCTGGGCTGTTTTTCTAAAGGAAGCAGAGCGCGATTTAATGGGTTGAAAATGTAGAGTTTAAAATATCCACACAACTTTTAGCATCTAAAATATGACATTTACCAAGTTTGGAAAGAGGGTCCCCCCCCCACCTATGAATTAGCCCACATGGCATTTTTAAGCTCTATAAAACTGATTTAAAGAAGATAAAATGCTTAAAAGATCAAAAGCAGAACTGGAGGAGGGAAAAGTCATTTATTACCATCTAAAATAAATAATTGTGGGCAGCACTTGTGCTGTGATAAAAGCAGCCAAAATTGTTAAATAGGAAACGAGATGATTCTCCCACCAAATCGTTTCTAATGAGATACAAACAGGACGAGATTGGATCAAAATGAGGATGAGGACTGGCAGATTAGAATATATATATATATGTATATATATTTAAAAAGGTACATTTTCATATTACTTCTTACCAAATGCAGCTACAATGCATGCTTGATCCAGAATTGAATACAGATATTTTACCAACTATTTTAAAATGTTATTTCAGTGTTTAAAAGCTGCAGGATAGCATTACAAAATCTGTCTGAGTTCATCTGAAACAAATTGTTTTTTTTAAAATAGAAAACCGAATCAATGTATAACTCTTATCAAAAGGAAAAAGGATACATACGGTAGATAAAGCTGAATTTAACATCGAAGATGACCTGAAACAGAATCTATAGAAAACAGAAGAAAAATCAAAAGAAATTAAAGTAGCAAATGCAGGATTATCTATTTTGCTAGATAATTTTTGAACCAAAGGTCTTTTAATTTCATCTAACCCAGCCTTAGAGGAAAGTTTAAATGTTTTCTAAGTCTCTGGATTCTTTCCAAAGGCTAGTATTATGCGCACACCCACATTCTGAAAAGAGCAAAACAAAATTATTCCACCCCCCCACCCCCCATGTTTTATCCTCCTCAGGTAACAACCCAGACATGCAAAGATCTTCAACCAGATTTAGAGGAAAAACTAGAAAGGGAAGACCAAAAGATTTATGTCTAAAGAGATTTATTTTTTTTGTTTCGTAGCAAATGAAAGCTAGGATGCCTGAACACAAACAGAAACAGTTCATGACAAATAAACAAAAAATATATTTATCTATATATAAATATTAAGTTGGTTTGAGGTTGTAACTGCCTGCATGGCTCAAGAGCAGGATGTGGAAAAAGAAATAAAGATTAAGAACTGAATCAAAGCTTCAGAGGAAAATCCATTTTATCTAGATGAAACTGTTAAAAACCACAAAAATTGAAAGGTCATTGAAAATCCCTCGCACCTAAAAATGCACCAGTTTCCAAACGTTCACAAATTGTGCCGGGCTTTTGAGAAACTGCCCATTATTCATTTAGCATCCTTATTCCTTTACGGTTTCATTTTTTTTATTTTTTATTTAAATAAACGTTTAAAAACAACAACACCCCAAATCCAGTTCAGTAAAGCTTTCCCCTGAAGAGCATTAACTGCAAGATTTTTTTTTCTCTGGGTTGATTCTGCAATAAATAAAGTGTGCATTTTATAAATCAAGGTTCCAACTTGCGTTTTCGCTTCCTTGACATTTAATAAATAATTCTGGTGCATAGTATTTGTAACATTAATATAGCAGCTCATATATTCATCTATTGCCTTTCAAATCGTCTTAAAGGAGTGTTTAATTTTCCCCCTCCCCAAATAATCGTTTTAAACAGCATAGATAATTTTAAATCTCTATAAAACAAACAGCATTATTTTAATCCAATTGATTACTGTATATAGTGCATTCGGCTCTGTCAACATCATCGTTAAATTAATTTCTTATATTATTTGCATGCTATTACATACAAACTTTTATTTAAGACTCGTGTTTGAAGTTCGTTTTCTCCCTCTCTCTCTCTTTTCGTTTAAACACCAAGCAAATGAAGGCTGGAGAAAATCAGGGGTGGGGGCGCGGGGGGGGGTAGAGAGGGAGAAGAGGGGGGGCAAAGGCGACCGCTGTACAAGTGGACACTTTTAATAAGTTAATTGGCTCAGTTCCTCGTCTTAAAAAAAGGACGAACAGACACACAAAGCAGGAATTAAGGAAGGGGAGGGGAATGGGGGGAGAGATAAAAAGGCAAAGTAAACTCAACCTAGCTTCCGAGGCCGAACGAACCGAGTCCCCCGCCGGCAAAGAGGCGTCCCGGGCCGCCCCGTCGCAAGAGAAGGAAGGAGCGAGCGAGCGAGAGCCGGACGGAGGCGGTCTCGCCCGGTGCAGGGCGCCCCGTCGGGGGAGGCGAGGCGAGGCGGGCTAAATCCCATACATGGCCGGCATGCAGGGGTCCCGGGGGAAGAAGAAGAAAGGGGGGGGGTCTCCGTCGAAGCGTCCTTTGCCCGGCTGGGCCGACGAGGACGACAAGCGGCTCCTTTCCGTCCGTCCAGGCGGCGCGCTCCGTCTCTCCAGCCAGAGGGGTCCGGGCGAGGCGGGCATGTGTCGTGCCGTCGGAGGGTCCACACGTCCAGGCGGACGGACGGCCAGACAGACCGAGGGGCGGATCCCCTCCTCCTCCTCCTCCTTCCAAGCGCTGCGGCCGCGTCCTCCTCCTCCTCCTCCGTGGGGCCGGGCAAGGGAAGCGCCGCTCGTCCTCCCCGTCGGGGCCCCGTCTCACAGGAAGAAGTCCGCGGGCTTGGCGGGGCCGGGGGGCGGCGGGGGCTCCCGGGCGCCGTTGGGGGGCGCGGGGGGGAAGGCGCGCCCGGCCAGCTTCTCGTACTTCTCCTTGTAGAGGTCTCGCTCCTTGGCCAGGCGCGTCACCTCCAGCTTCAGCTGCTCCACCTGGCCCTGCAGTTGGCACTTCTCGTTCTCCAGGATGTGCCGCTGCTGGACGCGCTTGTAGCGGCAGGACTGGGCGTAGCCGCGGTTCTTCAGCGTGCGCCGCTTCTGCTTCAGCCGGATCACCTCTTCCTTGCTGAAGCCGCGCAGCTGCCGGTTCAGCTCCCGCACCGACATGGAGACCAGCTGCTCGTCGGAGAAGCGCTCCTCCAGCCGCGCGTGCAGGTGCCCCGGGTGGTGGTGCCCGTGGTGGTGGTGGTGGTGGTGGTGCCCGCCGCCCCCGCCCGGCCCGTGGTGGTGGTGGTGGTGGCCCAGGGCCTGGTGGGCGTGGGGCCCGGTGGAGCCGGGGGCCAGCTCCTCGCCTGGGTAAGGCTGCCCTCGGAAGCCGTCGAAGCCGCCGCCGCCCCCGGGGCCTCCTCCGCCCGGCCCGCCGTGGTGCCCGTGGTGGTGGTGGTGGTGGTGGGCGGCGGCGGGGTGGTGCGGGGCTCCGATCAGCGCCTCGACGGCGTCCTCGGGGGTCAGGTTGAGCGCCTCGGGGTTGAGGTGGTGCTGATAGCTCGACATCCAGTAGAGATCCTCCAGCTGCGCCGCCGCCTTGCCCGGCCCGAGGTTGCCGCCGCCGCCGCCGCCTCCTCCTCCTGCGGCCGTCGGGGCTCCAAGGCCGGGCGCGGGCTGTCCGCCGGGGCTGGGCGCGCAGAAGCTGGGCGAGGAGGGCACGGAGGAGCAGGGGGTGCTGAGCGGCGTGGAGGAGAGCGAGCCGGGCGGCGGGAGGCGGTGGCAGAAGCGCTCCGCCTCGGCCGGCTCCTTCTTCACCTCGAACTTCATCAGGTCGAAGTCGTTGACGTACTCGATGGCCAGCGGGCTGGTGGGCAGCTCGGCCCCGCTCATGGCCAGCTCCGAGGCCATCTCAGGCCACGCCACGGGCCGCCAGAGCCGCGCCCGGCCCGACGACGGCGCCCCCGCCGCCGCCCCGTCCGCTCGCTCCCTCACGCCAGCAGGGGAGGTCGGGGGCGGCTGGTCCGGCTGGGCTGCCCCCTCGGGACGGCGAGCGGCCCCAGGCCCCCGCTGCGGGGAGGGGGCTTCCTCGACCGGCCCCCCTCCCCGGCCCGCTCCGCGCGAGGCTCCCGGCGCTGCGCCCTCCGCCGCCACCGGCCCTCCGCAGCCTCCCCCCGCCGCGCGGAACTGAAGTGCTGAAGGGCGCAGTCTGGCTTTTATAGGGAGGCCAGCCAGGCCCCGCCCGCCGAGGCGGGGGCAGACGCCTCCCCGCCTATAAGGGGGACGGGGCTGGCGGGGCCGCCGGCTGAGCCTATCGCCGCCCCGCCGTCCAGCTGTCAATCTCTCGCGGGAACAGCTGGAAGCCGGGCCGAGGGGCGGGGCGGGGGGGGAGAGATAGAGACAGAGACAGAGAGGGGGAGGGAGGCTCCCCCCAGCGGCCGCGCAAGGCAAGGGCTGCCGGCGGGGGCGGGGCTGCCAGCGCACGTGCGGAGAGCCGGGAGGGGCCCAACCGGGCGCCCCCGGCTTGAGAGAGGAGGAGGAGGAGGAGCAGGAGGAGGGGCGGCAGCGAGAGGACCGGGCGGGGGAGGGAGGGAGGGAGGGAGGGGGACCACGCAGTTGGTCGAGAAGAGACTGGACAGGCACTTTGTCTGAAGTGGAGGAAGGTTTCCTGTTCAAGTAGGGGCTGGACTAGAAGACCTCGAAGGTCCCTTGCAGCTCTATTCTGGATTGGTTGACTGATTGTTTCCTGATTGCTTACTTGAACCCTATGGCAACCATTCTTGACGAATGTATCTTGTCTTTTTATGTACACTGAGAGCATATGCACCAAAGACAAATTCCTGTGTGTCCAATCACACTTGGCCAATAAAGAATTCTATTCTATTCTATTCTATTCTATTCTATTCTATTCTATTCTATTCTATTCTATGGGCTTGTCCTGGGGAGCGCCCCCGGCTGTGTCCGCCCGAGGTCCTGAGCCCCGGAGGGAAGGCAGCCTGCGTGGGAAGCCCTTTCCGTCAGGCCTCCCTCCGCCCAGGGATGCTGCGGACGGAGCCCTCCCCGAGAGCGGATCAACCTTGCAGGTCTGGGGGTTACACAACAGACACCCACACCCACACAGACAGACAAAGAGGGGCTGCCAGGACCCTTGGGAGCATTGCCCATCTAGAACACCAAATGAGAGCCGATTGGTAATCGGATGGGAGACCACCAGGAGATCCAGAGGCCCAGCCAAGTGAAGCGTCCACCTAGAAAAGGTAAGTGATTTCCGTAAGTTCACGAAATCCCCCCCAACCCCCAAGTCCAGTTCACTTCCAGGGAGCCCTGTCCCAGCAGACAGCAGCAACTAAGATGGGTCTGGATGGATGGGACGCTACTAGGAAAGCCAAGCAGGGGCCTCATTATAGAAAAATAGCCCAGAAACTTTTCTATTCTGACTTTTTCCCATGGAGAAGCCCATAAAGTCATGAGTTGCTAAAACTCAAAAGGATATTTTCATTTTCTTTGCTTTCCCTGCTTCCTCTAATTTGAGGGGTGGGGGGGCAGATGGGGACCCTCCCTCCCTCTTCACCCTGAATAGAAAGATGGCAGACTGTAATTGGCCAATTATCTGGATTTCGCAAAGATGTCATGTGGTTCATACCACGGTAGGCATTATCGATTTGGCATGATAAGGCTAATAAAAGCCATTTGAACTGCTTGAATTCACTCTAGCCAGCCTGTTGTGCTTTTTTCAAAACAACAACAACAACAACAACCCCCAAACAATAACATGACTTGTTCATAGAGAAAGTAAAGAGAGAAAGCAAGAGAGAGAGGAAGACAGAGAAAGGAAAG
>JALIGW010000003.1:205623724-205733724 GCA_023053685.1 Diadophis punctatus similis | reverse complement strand
GAAGAAGAAGAAGAAGAAGAAGAAGAAGAAGAAGAAGAAGAAGAAGAAGAGAGGAGGAGAGAAGTAAGTATTGGTTGTTAACATCCAGATAAGGAGTATGAAGCACAGTGACTGATGATCTCTGGGTGCCCCAGCCAGACTATTCCCCTCTTTTGACTCTCTCCAAAGTCCTTCTCCAGCCTCCATGCAGCAAGACCGAGCAGAGCGAGCTAAAACTGGCCCCGTATTTCAGCCCACCATGAGCGGGCCCTAAAAATCCTGATGGGAGATTTCCTCCTAACGCCCCAGTAAGGCAGACACGTGTGCACACGTATGCGCCCGAGCTGGGGATCCTCGGCCTGGAATCCCCTCTCCGGGTGCCAGAAGATCAGCAGCTGCCTTGACAGGGACGCACGTCAGACCCCCCTGCTGCCCCCAGATCCATCTCGGCAGCTGCCTCCCTGCGTGGAAAGGGGACATTAAAGGATTAGTGAGCCCAGGCAAGGCCTCCACCAGACGGACAGACGCTTCTTTGCCAGGCTGGGGAGCCAGCAGCCAGCCAAGCCTGGGAATGGGATTTTGGGGGGGGGGGTATATTTAGGAGAGCTTGATTGAGGCTGCCAATCAAGCCCCCACCCCTCATAAGGAGTCCTCAGGCCCCCTTCCCCTGTGGGCTTTAGGATGGATGGGAAAAGGAGACGGGGGTTGGACTGGAGGACCTTCAGCGTCCCTTCCAACAATATATTATTCGGTGGTGTTCTTCTTTCTATCATCTCACGTATCCATCCCGTCAAGCGGGCAGGGGGCTGGACTAGAAGATCTCCAAGGTCCCTTCCAACCTTCTTATTCTACACTATGTATGTTCTTCCCAGGGTGATGGGCCAAGAGGAGGGAGAGGGGGAGAATGGGCCAGGGTCCCATTTTGGCCCTTGGTGGGTGAAGCATCAACCCCTCTGGCAGGGGCTTCCTTCTGACCTTCTGGAAGGGGGCACAGACGCCCCTTCTCCCGAGAGACCTTGGAGACACCAGACGAAATGAGATTTGCACTTTGCGCTAATCTTTTAAGAGATTTATTTATATACTTATTCATTCAATGAATTTGTAGAGCCAACCAACTCACACGTAGGTGACACTGAGCAGCTTACAACAGTTTTAAAAATCCACCTAGTGGTTAGCACCCCAGGCTAGAAAGCCGGTGACAGTGAGTTCTAGTCCTGCCTTAGGCATGAAAGCCGGTTGGATAACTTGGAGCCAATCACCAGGAGACTGAGAGTTCTAGTCCCGCCTTAGCCATGAAAGCCAGCTGGATGACTTTGGGCCAATCATTCTCATCCCCACCCACCTCACAGGGTTGTTGTGGGGAAATTAAGAGGAGGAAGGAGTGTTGGATAAGTTTGGCCCCTTGAGTTATTTGTAAAAAACAATAAAGGCAGGAGATAAATAGATCAATTAAAAGACCCCTCCCCACCCCTGATGGCAGCAGCATCACAATCATATCAGCCACTCGATGGGCCCCGTCTCCATCCGGGGGCCTTTTGGAAAAGCAAGAGGCCAACCTGGTACCTCTGGAGCAGAGGCGGGTTCCTCTTACCTGCCTACCGGTGCGCTGCGTGCGCATCATCACATTGCGCGTGCACGCTCGCTACGAGTGTGCGTCCCCTCGCGAGATTTTGCTTCCACGCATGCACAGGAAGCAAAAAAAGGCCAAAAATTCAAAAAAAAAAGATGGTGCCGTGCGACGGACCGGCGAAGACGGCACCGGAGCCGTCGCGCACAAATTGTGCAATCGGCGGGCCACTACCGGGACGACAGAGTGGACCGCACCATTAGGAACCCACCACTGCTCTGGAGGAAGGATGCTCCATAGAGAAGAGGCCACCACCGAGAAGGCCCATTTTCGTGGTTCCTCCAAATTTACAACTCCTACTCTCTGGGACCCATAACCTGTCCTGCCCGCCCATCCTGGTGGGATTCAGGGGTCTCCACGGCGGGCATCTTAGAAGCGCCGTTGAGTTGCAAAATTGTCTCTCGCTTTAGATAGCAGGAATGTGATGGTATGAAGGTTATTAAGATTCACGGCGGTTCTGGCTGCTGCTTTGGTTTAACCTGGTTTTCTGAACAAGCTGCAATCGGTCGGATTCACACGACGTGTTAAGCCGAGGCAAATGCTTACAGATTGGAGTTTATGCAGCGCATCGACTCTTTCCATCTGGGAAAAGTTTCCATCCAGTTGTTGAATTGAGGTTTCACAACCAATTTGCACGTCTCATAGATCAGTGTTTCCCAACCTTGGCAACTTGAAGATATCTGGACTTCAACTCCCAGAATTCCCCAGCCAGCATTCGCTGGCTGGGGAATTCTGGGAGTTGAAGTCCAGATATCTTCAAGTTACCAAGGTTGGGAAACACTGTCATAGATGCTTTTGTTTGTTGTCGTTCAACTGTTTTTTCCTTTGAAGAAGGTTTTGCTTCTCATCCAAAGGAGCTTCATCAGTTCTGATGAACTGATTTTCATGGCCGCCTTAGTTATTTTCAAAGGCACGCCATCATGTGCAGAGGTGTGTATGGCTAGTCCGCGACTTACAACAGTTCATTTAGTGACCATTCGAAGTTTTGACGGCCCTGAAAATAGTGACTTATGACCGTTTTTCACACTTACGACCATTGCAGCATCCCTGGGGTCATGTGATCAAAATTCAGAAGCTTGGAAACTGACTCGTATTTATGATGGTTGCAGTGTCCCGGGATGACATGATCCCCTTTTGCGACCTTCTGAACAGCAAAGTCCACGGGGAAACCAGATTCACTTAACAACTGTGTCACTTAACCACTGCAGTGATTCACTTAATAACTTTGGCAAGAGAGGTCGTAAAATGGGGCAAACTCACTTGTCTCAATTGTCTCGCTCAGCAATGGAAATTTTGGGTTCAATTGTGATCGTAGGTCGTGGACTACCTGTATTCATTCCTACTGGTTGTAACTGAGAACTATCTGTAGAACACCTGTGTCTTCCCATCTTCCAGCAAAGCAACCCTCTCGGCCGTCCAAAAATGCCATGCTCACCTTAAGAGAAGGTGCAGCTTTTTCTAAGCCCACCAGGGCACCCCCTCCCCCTCTGGAAGTAAAAGTGCTTGAGGCCTCCAAGGTTTTCGGCATGGATGTGTGTGTCTTGGACAGTAGTACCCATGGGTTCCATCCAACCACCACCACCGATGTGAAGGCAAAATAAGAAGCAACAGATAGAAACTCATCAAGGAGAGAAGCAACCTAGAACTAAGGAGAAAATTCCTGACGGTGAGGACAATTAACCAGTGGAACTGCTTGCCTCCAGAAGTTGTGGGTGATCCATCCCTGGAGGTTTTCAAGAGGAGATTGGACAACCGTTTGTCTGAAATGGTGTAAGATCTCTTGCTTCAGCAGGGGGTTGGACTAGATGACCTTCAAGGTCCCTTCCAATTTTGTTATTCTGTTGTTCTCTTTTCATATACCAGAACGGTATCTCGGAACATGCCGAGTCTCAAGAGAAGGATAGTGTGACATGATAGCAGTCTTCCAGTAGTTGAGTAGCTGCCACAAAGACAACGGGGTCAAGTTCAACCTATTCTCCAAAGCACCCGAGGGCAGGAGAAGCAGCAACGGATGGAAATTAATCAAGGAGAGAAGCAACCTAGAATTAAAGATAAATTTCCTGACAGTGAGAATAATTAACCAGTGGAAGACTTGTCTCCAGATGTTGGAAGTTTTTAAGAAGAGACTGGACAACCATTTGTCTGGAATGGCATATAGGGTCTCCTGCCTGAGCAGGGGGTTGGACTAGAAGACCTCCAAGGCCCCTTCCAACTCAGTTATTCTGAACACTGACCCCAAGATGCCAGGTCAGCTTTCATCCCCAGAAATGTCTCCCAAGGGCTCCATGATCGCCCGTTGACGGCAGGGGCTGATTTCGGGGGATGTGCCAAGAGCCCGAGCAGGTTGCTAGGGACACTCAACACCGTGACTGAAAGGGAAACCACCCCGATTCCCACCCTCAGGGCTCCAGGGAAGGGGAGAGGCTGCACCTGGGAATGCCGGCCACGGCAGGCAGGCAGCGGAGCCCAGGCCAAGCCAGATCACCTTTCAAGCAGCCGCCGGAGCAAGTGGGGGCTCCTAAGCTGACTTTTCTGTGCTGGGAAGATTTGAGGCCGGACACAGAGCCCCCTTGGGCTGCCTTCGAGGATCCCACCTGCCTCCCCATATACAGGTAGTCCTCGACTTACAACCACAACTGAACCCCAAATTTCCGTTGCTAAGCAAGACAGTCGTTCAGGGAGTTTTGCCCCGTTTCACGACCTTCCTCGCCGCAGTTGTTGAGAGAAGAGCTGCAGCTGTTAAATTAGGAACATGGAGGTGAAGTGAAATTTGGCTTCCCCGTTGACTTTGCAAATTGATTGTTCTCATTGTCAAAAACTTTCTCCTTAGTTCCAGGTTGCTTCTCTCCTTGGTTAATTTCCATCCGTTGCTTCTTGTTTTCCCTTCTGGTGCTTTGGAGAATAGGTGGACCCCCTTACCTTTGGGGCAGCCCCTCAAATATTGGAAGACTGCTATCATGTCACCCGTAGTCCTTAACAGATTAACAGAGTTGGAAGGGACCTTGGAGGTCATCTAGTCCAACCCCCTGCTCAAGCAAGAGACCCTACACCATTTCTGATAGATGGCAGTCCAATCTCTTCTTGAAAGCCTCCAGGGATGAAGCTCCTACAACTCCTGAAGGCAACTTCTGTTCCATTGGTGGATTGTTCTCACTGTCAGAAAATTCCTCCTTATTTCCAGGTTGAATCTCTCCTTGTTCAGTTTCCATCCATTATTCCTTGTCTGGCCTTCAGGTGCTTTGGAAAATAGCTCGATCCCCTCTTCTCTGTGGCAGCCCCTCAAATATTGGAAGACTGCTATCATGTCTCCCCTGGTCCTTCTCTTCACTAGACTAGCCATGCCCAGTTCTTGTAACCGTTCATCGTATGTTTTAGCCTCCAGTCCCCTAATCATCTTGGCTGCTCTTCTCTGCACTCTTTCTAGAGTCTCAACATCTTTTTGATATTGGGTTGGCCAAAACTGGGCATAGTATTCCAAGTGTGGTCTTACTAAGGCTTTGTAAAGCAGTATTAACACTTCACGTGATCTCGATTCTATCCCTCTGTTAATTCAATTTAGGATTGCATTGGCTTTTTTGGCTGCTGCTACACATTGCTGGCTTCATATTTAAGTGATTGTCTGCTGGGACTCCAAGATCCATCTCACAGTTACTGCTATTGAGCCAGGTGCCACCTATGCTACCCCTGTGCATTTGGTTTTTCTTGCCTAAGTGAAAGAACTTATTATTACCACCACCGAATTGCATTAAATTGATGACAAAAAATTGAATTGAGATGCAAAAAAGGAAACCGGAAGCAAAACGGTCACTTCAGCTGTTGAAGAAAAGGGAATTAGGTGCAGCTTTCTACACTCAACCAAGGTCAGTCAAGATACCAGGATACAACGATATACATTGGCCGACATTTAATTGATTTAATTAGAAGTCACTGGTTTTATTGTGCTAGGGATTTTGCAGATGCTGGTCGACTCCAGGTTATGAGGATTCTGATTGGGTTGGGAAGGCAATTACAAATGGGGATTTCCCACCACCGAGCAGTCGATGAGTAAAAGAGGATCCCATCAGATTTAGAGCAGATCTTCTGACTTAGAGATGAAGCAGGGCCCCAGTGGATCCCACCCTCTTTCTAGCAAGAGAAGTTCTGGGCTCCCTTCTAGCATGGATGATGTTACATTAATGAAACTTCTGCAGGAAAACCACCAACCTCAGAGAGCACCAAGAAGAACGGAAGGAAGGAAGGAAGGAAGGAAGGAAGGAAGGAAGGAAGGAAGGAAGGAAGGAAGGAAGGAAGGAAGCAAGGAAGCAAGCAAGCAAGCAAGCAAGCAAGCAAGCAAGCAAGCAAGCAAGCAAGCAAGCAAGGATCGGTCATGGATGATGCTACCTAGTTGGGTAATGAAACTTCTGCAAGAAAACCACCAAGCTCACACAGCACCCAGGACCGCATGGTTTCTGATCTGGTTTTGCTTCCCGCCTGACCCTCTGTACAAAAAAACACTGTGTTTCTCCCTGAAAGGATAATTAAATGGAATATTCGCTTCCTCTTCCTGAAGTCAGTCGTGAGAGAGCCCCCAAAACAATTCCCTTAGCATAGAGGTCTTCAAACTTGGCAATTTTAAGGCTTGTGGACTTCAACTCCCAGAATTCTCCAGCCAGCATATCTGGCTGGAGAATTCTGGGAGTTGAAGTCCACAAGTCTTAAAGTGGCCAAGTTTGGGGACCCCTGCCCTTCCCAAGGCCCATAAACGTCTTTTGAACCTGGAGCCCCGACTTTGAGCGGGCCGGAAGTAACCCATCGATTGTGCCTTCTCCTTTCCCTCCACAATATACTCTGAATGGCTTTGTAGACGTTTTTACATGTTGTTTTATTTAAATAAATAAATGTTGAAAGACAGATTTCAAAAGCGAAGAGTGGAAAGTTAAGATCCTTCTTCCTCAGGAGATCTACCGTGGCGCTCGCTGCTTCCAGGTCAGACGGAGGGGATCGGACGCGGAGAACCGATTTCTCCCCCAGCAAGACCCCCTCGGAGGGGTCATGGAAACGTATTTAAAGAAAGAGGAACTTACACACAGGAGCAGCCCCGAAGAGACGGGCGCTAATGAATACGGAAAAGACTTCAAGGCAACAGAGAGTGTTGCTTTCTCATTAGCCGAGAGTCTCTTTTATTGGGGGGCTCCTGAGGTGGCCAAAATTGATAGCCGCAATTTTCCTAGGCTGAGGTGATTTGTTCACCTCAGTTACGACGCCATCGAGACCAAAACGCCCAAATAATCCTCAGGCGCAGGAGGAAAATTTACTCGCAATATTCACGATGCAACAACCTGCGGGAAGGTGTAGAATTATCCAGGAATTAAGCTCGAACCTGCTAGGAATTTACAGCTTGATTTGTCCTGACCGGCGATGCAGGCCTTCTCCGGCCTGGTGTCCCTCAGAAACGTCGGACATCGGCACCTTTAATGCCTTGTGGAGTGTGGAAGGTGGACACCATGCAAGGTGGGACGACGGCCAATAAGGCCAGAGGGTCAGCCATGGGGAAGTCCTACATCCCACGCTCCTCTGCTGACCCCAAGAGCCTGGCCAATGGAGTGGACTTCCTCTGCATCAGATGATTGGGACCCACAACAGGGACCCCGAGATAGAAGTAGGGAAAGAAGAGCGCTGACCGAGGAATGAGGGGGAAAGTGGAAAAGTCTCCATTCCAAAAGGCAACATGACTTTCTTGGTTTCTTTATTTGAAAATCAACCCATGGAACAGAAGTTGCCTTCGGAGGTTGTGGGAGCTTCGTCACTGGAAGCTTTCGAGAAGAGACTGCATTGCCTTCAGAAATGGCATAGGGCAGTGTTTCCCAACCTTGGCGACTTGAAGATGTCTGGACTTCAACTCCTAGAATTCCCCAGCCAGCGAATGCTGGCTGGGGAATTCTAGGAGTTGAAGTCCAGACATCTTCAAGTCGCCAAAGTTGGGAAACACTGGCGTAGGGTCTTCTGCTTGGACTAGATGACCTCCAAGGTCCCTTCCAACCCTATTAATCTGTAAAATTTCACTTCTCAGAATCACAGAGTTGGAAGGGACCTTGGAGGTCTTCTAGTCCAACCCCCTGCTCAAGCAGGAGACTCTATGCCGTTTCAGATAGGTGGTTGTCCAATCTCTTAAAAGCCTCCAGTAATAAGAGCACAAGCACAACTTCTGGGGGCAAGCTGTTCCCCTGACTAATTGTCCTCACTGTTAGCAAATGGGCGGGGAGCCTTCTTGGAACTGCTGAAAGGACCCTGTTGTAGACTGGAGATAGATGATGTCGTATCCCTCCCCCCCCCCCCGTGGAGGGAGGGCCGTTCAATTTTTACGCAGGTGGCCTCTTTGACAAACCACCAAGTGGCCTCAACGGTCCTTTCAGAAGTTCCAAGAAGGCTCCACACCCATTTGCACCACTCAGATGACCCTGAGGACACAGTTAAACCTCCAAGTGGCCTCAATGACTCTCTAAAAGGATGCAAACAACCAGCTGTGTCTGCAAGGAGTATCAATCCTTCCATCTTCCACCATTCAGTCAGAGCTGAAGAAGCTCCTTGGATGAGAAGCGAAACGTCTTCAAACAAAAAACAGAAAGTTCAGTTGCCTCTTGGGAAAAAAAGCACCTTTGGGACAACCACGACCTGGAGGACTGAGAATCTCCACAGACTTTTAGCTATGCAATTTGGGATGAACACCCTTGGAATGGTGTGGGAGAAGGAATGGATTTCCAGAGACAGAAAAATTGCAGACTACAGAAACATTTGCACCACTCAGGTGACCCTGAGGACACAGTTAAACCTCCAAGCGCTTCAAGGACCCTCTAAAAGGATGCAGATTACCAGCTGTCTGCAAGGGGTATAAATCCTTCCATTCCCCACCATCCGGTCAGAACTGAAGAAGCTTCTGGGATGGGAAGCGAAACGTCTTCAAAGAAAAATAAAGTCCAGTTGCCTCCTGAAAAAGCACCTTTGGATGACTGCAAATGCTGCCCACGGGGGCACAGGACCAATGCTGAGTGGAAAGGATGCCAACACCTGCTCGCCTGAAGGTGCCAGGCATCTCAAATGGAGAAGGAATGGAAAGGACGGGCAACATAGTATTGTTGGCAGCCCAACAGACTGATTGAGTTACACCCAACCAGGTACTTCTTCAAGTACTGACCAAGAAGAGAGCAACAGGATAGGGGGAGTCTTGTTGATCAGTGCTTCCTTCAACCCAAGCAGAGCATCTTGTTAGAGAACTGGAAAATTGTGGGCTCTGGAAAGAGTGCAGAGAAGAGCAACCAAGATGATTCGGGGACTGGAGACTAAAACATATGAAGAACGGTTGCAGGAACTGGGTATGTCAAGCCCATCCAAGAGAAGGATCAGAGGGGACATGATAAGATTCCAATATTTGAGGGAGTGTCACAGAGAGGAGGGGGGGGGGTCCACCTATTCTCCAAAGCACCTGAAGGCAGGACAAGAAGCAACCAATGGAAACTCATGAAGGAGAGAAGCAACCTGGAATTGAGGAGAAATTTCTTGACTGGGAGAAGAATTAACCAGTGGAATAGCTTGCCTTGAGACGCTGTGGATGCTTCATCACTGGAGGCTTTTAAGAAGAGACTAAGAGAGTCACTTATCCGAAATAGTGCAAGAGTTCCTGCTTGAGCAGGGGGTTGGGCTGGATGACCTCCAAGGTCCCTTCCAACTCAGTTATTGTTAATTAATCAGTGAAACGGCTTGCCTCCAGAAGTTGTGGGTGCTCCAACACTGGAGGTTTTTAGAAAGAGATTGGACAGGTATTTGTCTGAAATGGTACAGTGTCTCTTGCTTGAGCAAGGGTTGGACTAGAAGACCTCCAAGGTCCCTTCCAGCTCTGTTATTCTTTTTCTAGGAGAACACTAAAAACACAGATACCTCGGAGGCCATGCAGACAACCACAATTTGTGGATCTCCCCAGGAGGAGGATCTCTTCATTCTCCATCCAGGCTGAGGTCCCCAAGTCTTGAAATCACCTTTAATTTTGTCCAGGAGGAGTCTGGATAAGCTTTGGTCAGGGACTTAGCTGGTCTGCTTCAGGATCCTTTCTCTTGCAGTCCTTTGCTAGGATCCTAAACCTTGGTCAAGGAACCCCTGGATGGACCTTCTCAAGTGCCCAGTCTCCATTTCTTTAACCAGGGATGAGAGGTTAGCCCAGGACTCTCCAAACTTAGACATTTGAAGACTTGGGGACTTCATGCCGGCCGAGGAATTCTGGGAGTTGAAGTCCACAAGTCTCAAAGTAGCCAGGTTTGGAGACCCCTGGAGTAGACCGTGGCTGGGTTTGCAATGGAGATGAGGAAGAGGCCACCAACAGCCTTAAAGTTCTCCTCTTCTCCTTCAGGAAGGCTACCATGTGATCCCTCTCTCAATACCAACTGGGGCTTCCCAGCAAATGTTTTATTTCTTAAATTGATATGCTGCTCCATCTCGTGGCAACCCTGAGCGGATTGATGGTCAACTACCTGAGTTGGGGGTTCCTTGATTGGGGTGCTGTTTATGACTTGGTGGTTGGTCTACTATTAATCCTGGGGTTAATCTTGGTTTCTCTGGGTGTTCCTTGCTGGCGAGGTGGTGTTTTTGTTCCTTAAGAGGCACAAACCACCAAGTCAGACAACCAACCAACCAACCAGGAAACAACAGCTTAATCAAGGAACCACCAAGAAAATCCCACTAACACTGGCAGGGTGAGCCACGTGTATATAAACAAACCCTACTCCCTTCTAGCACTGATGATGTTACCTAGTTGGGTCTTGAAATGTCTGCAAGAAAACCACCAAACTCGGAGAGCACCAGAGACCCCAAAATGTCAATTGCCATGGAGAAATCCTGAATCGGATCCCAGTTGCATCAGGCTTTGTCACCAGCTTGATCCCAGTAAGAACCAACTGGTAGCTGGTTCCTGGAGCAGAATGCTGGTTTAGATGAGGCCGGGATGCTCTTATCTGCAGAAGGCAATCCTCCGCCCCCGCTCTTCAGGGTGTTTTAGCAATAGCACTTAGACTTATATACCACTTCATAGTGCTTTCCAGCCCTCTCTAAGCAGTTTGCAGAGTCAGACTATTTTGCCCCCAAACAATCTGGGTCCTCATTTTACCCACCTCGGAAGGATGGAAGGCTGAGTCAACCTGAAGGGAAGGAAGGAAGGGCAATAGCAATAGCACTTAGACTTATATACCGCTTTACAGCCCTCTCTAAGTGGTTTACAGAGTCAGCCTGTTGCCCCCAACAATCTGGGTCCTCATTTTACCGACCTCAGAAGGATGGCAGGCTGAGTCAACCTTGAGCCGGTGAGATTTGAACAGCTGAGCTGCTGAACTAGCAGTCAGCTGAAGTAGGTTGCAGTGCTGCTTTTAACCACTGCGCCACCTCGGCTCTATTTCCAAGGACAAGGTGCCAACCGCCCACCCAGATACCCCGAGTTGGTGGGGCGGCCTCTCCGAAAATCCGCCCGGCTTCCCTTATTGTTCCTCTTTTGCACAAAGGAAGTTTGGAAGAAGAAAGAGGACCGCTCAGCTCTATCGGGAATGCCGACAGACAGGACCTTAAATCACGGAGATAAAGCAACCGAGAGGGAGACATAAAGGCAGCCCAATCAAAGGGAGGGGGCTGCTAATCGCCCTCTCGCTGCAACCCCCCATCCCCTGGACGAGGGGGAAGTCGGGCACGGAAGTGCCGAGCGTGGCAGATTGTGGCTCTCTTCCCAATCAATCTTTTATTAGCTCCGCTGCTCGGTGGGGATGAGCGGAGCTGAATCACCGGTGTGGGGGGTGAGGGGGGTGGAGAAGAGGAGCTGGCCTTTTGCTGCTGACGGCAGGGAAAGGATGGGGCGGCCCCAGCCATGTCGGTGGGGGGGGGACGCTGCCCTCCGCCCTCGGGAGGCATCCTTTGCCTCACGGAGGGAAGCCCACTCGTGATGTGACCTTGGGGGGCCACGAAAGGTCTGCAAGAGAACAACCGAGCTCAGAGAGCAACGAGGACCCTTACAATCATCTTCCTTCTCCCCTTCTAGCACTGATGACGTCACTTAGATGGGTCATGAAAGGTCTGGAAGAGAACCACCAAGCTCAGAGAGCAGCTAGGATGCCACCGTCCTTCTCTTTCTTCACCTTCTCCTTCTCCTCCATCTACAAAAGCCCTCCCTTCTAAAGCTGATGGTGTTACCTAGTTGGGTCATGAAAGGTCTGGAAGAGAACCACCAAGCTCAGAGACCACCAAGGCCTCCACAGTCATCTTCCTCCTCCCCTTCCTCCTTCTCCTCCCCTCCACAAACCCCTCTGCCTTCTGGCACTGATGGTGTTACTTAGACGGGTCATGAAAGGTCTGGAAGAGAACCACCAAGCTCAGAGACCACCAAGGCCTCCACAGTCATCTTCCTCCTCCCCTTCCTCCTTCTCCTCCCCTCCACAAACCCCTCTGCCTTCTGGCACTGATGGTGTTACTTAGACGGGTCATGAAAGGTCTGGAAGAGAACCACCAAGCTCAGAGACCACCAAGGCCTCCACAGTCATCTTCCTCCTCCCCTTCCTCCTTCTCCTCCCCTCCACAAACCCCTCTGCCTTCTAGCACTGATGGTGTTACTTAGATGGGTCACGGAAGGTCTGGAAGAGAACCACCAAGCTCAGGAAGCACGTAGGATGCCACTGTTCTCCTCCTCTTTCACCTCGTTCTGCTTCTCCTCCGTCTACAAAAGCTCTCCCTACTAAGGCTGATGATGTTACCTAGTTGGGTAACATCTTCAAGAAACATCTTCAAGAAACCAGGTGCTCTCAGGGAGCACCAAGGACCTCACCATCCTCTTCCTCCTCCTCTTCCACTCCACAAACCCTACTCCCCTCTAGCACTGATGATGGTGCCTAGTTGGTTAATGAAACGTCAGCAAGAAACCAAACAAGAAGTTCAGAGAGCACCAAGGACCCCAGAGTCTTCCTCTCCTCCTCCTCCTCCGCCTTTTCTTCCTCCTCTTCTCTTTGTCCTACTTTTCTTCCTCCTCCTCCTCTCCACAAGCTCCATTCCAGGGGCGGGTTCCTAATCTTTTTACTACCACTCTGTGGGAGTGGCTTGTTTTGTGGGTGTGGCTTGTCAGTCATGTGACCGGGTGGGTATGGCTTGCTGGCCATGTGACCAGGTGGGCGTGGCTTCTCAGACTGCTGAACGGAGAGGAACTGAGATAGGTCCTGCCGCTCATTCCCCCTCCCCTCAGCAGCTCGAGAAGCCTCAAACGTGCAAAAATGCCTAGGATCATCACCGCGCATTCGTGGCTTCTCGGACTGCTGAAGGGAGGGGAATGGAGATAGCTCCTGCCACCCGTTCTTTCAGCGTCTCACGCGCTCCCTCAGCCATCCTCCCCTGCTTGGACTCACTGTGCGGTAGGAAGGCAGCTCATGCGCAGTGCCGAAAGCTCGGCTTCTGAGCATGCGCAGAAGAAAATTTAAAAAAAAATAATTTTTTTTTAAAAAAAATGATGGCGCCCAGGCACCGGCAACTGACCGCACCGGTAACATGTCACTGGTGTGACATCACCAGTGGGCCGCTACCGGTGCTATAGAGTGGACCGCACCTGTAGGAACCCACCACTGCTCCATTCCCCTCTAGCACTGATGATATTACATAGTTGGGCCCTGAAATGTCTACAAGAAATCAGCCCAGATCAGAGGGTATCAAGGACCCCACAGTTGGGTCTTATTATGTTTGAAAGAGGCAGCCAAACATTTCTAAACTAGCTTTGTGGATTCTTTGTGGGTTTTTTCCTGTTCTTTTTCAGTGTCCCTGAGAAGAACCTTCCCAAGTGAACCGAGCACAACAGAGGCAGCCGCTAAGTGTCTTCAACCATTTCCCAACTCCTACGTAGCTATTTATTTCTTTTATCTTTTTGGACCTGTAGAATTTCTTATCAATTTGGGGACAGGATGCTCTTTAACCGGTCATCCTTGGAGACCAGAAATTACACACACACACCCCCAAGACAAATGAGAGCCAGCACCTTAACACCTTATCCCAACGTATTATGGCGTGGCCCCTCTTTCCTCCTACCCCCTCCCCTTTTCTCTCTCTGTTTCAGGAAGTTTCAAGGCAGTGAAAACTGTCTCAAAACTCCCTTCCTTTTGGCCTTGTTGCTCCCTTTCATCTTTCATCGAGGTGGCGCAGTGGTTAGAGTGCAGCACTGCAGGCTACTTCAGCTGACTGCTAGTTCAGCAGTTCAGCTGTTCGAATCTCACCAGGCTCAAGGTTGACTCAGCCTTCCATCCTTCTGAGGTGGGTAAAATGAGGACCCAGATTGTTGGGGGCAATATGCTGAACTCTGTAAACCGCTTAGAAAGGGCTGTAAAGCACTATGAAGCGGTATATAAGTCTAAGGGCTATTGCTATATTGCTATTGGCGTTTGCAGAGCTGATGCCCCTCACTGCCACTTCTTGGGGAAGAAATTCAGCTGCGCAGTCAGTTGTGGGGTGGGTGGGTGGGTGGGCAACGCAAATCCTGAGAAATGTTCAGAGAACAAGAAAAAAAATGCGCCAGGGCTGACCCCTGTGGTCGCAGGGCCCTGCTGGCTAATATCCCAATTCATCTGCTCCTAATCTTTGAAAAATGGAACCAGGCAAACACTTCCAGTGTTTCCTGGACTACAGAAGCCAGTCCAAGGAAGCGCAGGGAAGGAGCAGAATTTTATTTCAATGAAAAGACCTCCGAAAATGCTGGAGTGGGTGGGGGTGGGGAGCACCGAACGATGCTGATCTTTGACCTAGCTCAACTTGGTCCATCTCATGCTCCAGAACTCCAATCATCCCCTGCCAGAGTTACGCATCCCATCTCATCGGAGGATGCCAGGTGAGACCGATAAGTTTCAGTTATCCACCTGAGATCAAAAGACAGGGCACGGCTTCCTGCTTAGCCCTGATTGGTGGGGAAGGGGTGAGCGTGCCCTCCCTCTGCCCAATCAGATTTGTCCAATTACTTTGCCTTGAGAGTATTGGTTGTAGAACCTGGGCTTGCTCCAGAATAGCAGCATAAGAGAATTGGAAGGGACCTTGGAGGTCTTCTAGTCCAACCTCTTGCTCAGGCAGAAAACCTTACACCATTTCAGACAGGTGGCAGTCCAGTCTCTTCTTAAAAGCCTCCAGTGATGGTATTCACAGCTTCTGAAGGCAAGAAGTTCCACTGATTAATTAACAGAATAAGAGAAATGGAAGGGACCTTGGAGGTCTTCTAGTCCAACCCTCTGCTGAAGCAGGAGATCCTATACCATTTCAGACAGGAGGCAGTCCAGTCTCTTCTTAAAAGCCTCCAGTGATGGAGCAGCCACAATTTCTGGAGGCAAGCTGTTCCACTGGTTAATTGTCCTCACTGCCAGAAAGTTTCTCCTTAATTCCAGGTTGCTTCTCTCCTTGATTAGTTTCCATCCATCGTTTCTTGTCCTGCCTTCTGGTGCTTTGGAGAATAGATTTAGACCCCCCCCTCTTCTTTGGGGCAGTCCCTCAACTATTAGAAGCCTGATATATTATCACTCCTAGACTAGACATATCCAATTCCCGCAACCGTTCCTCGTACAATTTAGCCTCCAGTCCCCTAATCCTCTTTGTTGCTCTTCTCTGCACTCTTTCCAGAGTCTCAACATCTTCTTTTATATCCTGGTGACCAAAACTGGATGTAGGATTCTAGGTGTGACCTTACCAAGGCATTACCATTCACACCCAACTCGCTCATCCCTAGGAAGAGGACGAGAGCAGGAGGCCAGAAGTCGCCGGCAGCAAGTTAAAGGAAGAACTAAAAATTCAGGGGACCACAAACGGCTTCCCTTCGCAGGGAGGAGCTGAGTAACAAGTAAGAAATTCACCATGTCGACCAACATAAACATTTTGCTTGCATTTGTGTGTATTAAAAGCATCCAGACAGATCTACTTTACAAATAGCTGGGAGATCAAAAGCTGGGCACGAACTGTTAAAGAAAGCTTGCAAAGAGGAGAGATTGCAAACCCTCCAGATTGTATTTTTTCCCCCAGAGCAGGAAGAGAAAAACAAAAATAAAAAAATCCAGTCCGCGTTTTCGCAAAATCTCGTTTCTTTCAGGACAAAGGGTCAAAGGCTTGGTGCCCAACATAAAGTGTTGAGTTCTCCAACACAAAGTCTCTGGGATGCTACACCCACAACGATCCCCCGTCCCCCCCTTGGGTTGTGCTACTGAAAACACCCACCGCCACCACCGGTGCAGAAGGGAAAGCCAGGGGCAGGAGGAGGGGACCGGCCAGGGCAGCCGAGGGGGAGGCACCCACAGGACGAGGGTGGTGGTGGTGGTGGTGATGCTTGCCTGGGGAGGGAGGGGCTCAGAACTGAGTGGGGGGTCTCTTGAAAGGCTCTCACCAGTCTTATCCAGCGGAAGGAACCAAAATGCGGCCTTGGCAGCTGGATTTGGAGAAAGTGGGAAAGTGGAGAGTTCCGTTCCCACGATCGTAAAAACCACAAAGTTGCTCTCTGGGATGCTGGAGAGAGAGAGATCTTGGTGCCGGTGTCACTCCTTGCTGAAGCGGGGGTGGGTGGGTTTGAGGTCCTGGCTCCCCCCCCCCCCTTCGGCCTGGCATTGCTCTGAGGTAGTTGCCTGGGGAGGACATCCGATCCCTGAGAAAGAGCGAAGGAGCGAGCGAGTCAAAGACTTGGTGGCCGGGCAGACTTCGGTGTTGGCAGGAGGCGGCTTCACAGCCTGGGCTTGATCTGCAGGGGCTTTCCTAGGAGGGGGGGTGGGAGAGAGAAAAGAGGGGGGGGTCAGCTCTCAGAGCAAAGGAAAGCAGGCAGAGAAAAACCTCCTGGCCAAAACCCTGCCATTCGAACCCGTGACTCCTCTTTCAGATCTTTTATTAACTCAGTTCTTTCCCTCCAGATGTGGCACAGCCCCTCCCGACCACAGCTGGAGAGATGGAAGGCAGGCCCTGCCTCCCCCTCCCACAGGTTAGGGCACTCCATTCCCTCTAGTCTTTCTTTCTTTCTTTCCTTTTTTCCTTTCTTTTTCTTTTTCTTTCTTTCTTTCTTTCTTTCTTTCTTTCTTTCTTTCTTTCTTCTCTCTGTCTCTCTCTTTATTTCTCCCTTTTATTTATTTATCTTTCTTTCCTTCCTTTCTCTTTTCTTTCTTCTATCTATCTAATCTATCTACCTGCCCAACCCAACCCAACCCAATTGATTCCAACCCAACTCAATCCAACCCAATCCAGTTGATTCCAACCCAACCCAAGCCAACCGAATGTTAATTAATCAGTGGACCTTCTTGCCTTCAGAAGCTGTGAATCCAATCAACCCAAGCCACACATTCTCCAAGGAGATCCCCCACCAGAGAGGGGAGGCCACATCAGGCTGGGAGAGAAATGCTTTGAGCTGTTTTTGTACCCTCAGCAAAAGGACAGAAGTTGTCCCCCACACCTCTCCCTGAGCAGAGCAGCCACACCCCAAAGATATTTGGGGTACTGGATGGAGGCGGGGCAGGAACCTGTGGGAGATGGGCTGGTATGGTCCTGTGAGCCAAAGCCCCTCCCTCCCCCCGCAGACCCAGAGGGCGAATAAAACACTCTGGCTCTCCTGAAGCCCCAGGCCCATGAGAGAAGGCCCTTCTCTGGGAGACCCAAGGCTGGGACCTTGACCTGGGGCAACCTTTTGGCTGAAGCTCAGAAACAAGCAGAACTTCAGACAATAGAATAGAATAGAATAGAATAGAATAGAATAGAATAGAATAGAATAGAATAGAATAGAATAGAATAGAATAGAATAGGACTAGACTAGACTAGACTAGACTAGACTAGACTAGACTAGACTAGAATAACAGAGTTGGAAGGGACCTTGGAGGTCTTCTAGTCCAGCCCCCTACTTAGGCAGGAGACCCTACACCACTTCAGACAAATAGTTATCCAGCATCTTCTTAAAAACTTCCAGTGTTGGAGCATTCACAATTTCTGGAGGCAAGCTGTTTCACGGATTAATTGTTCTAAGTGTCAGGAAATTTCTCCTTAGTTCTAAGT
This sequence comes from Diadophis punctatus similis, assembly GCA_023053685.1. Classification (NCBI taxonomy): domain Eukaryota; kingdom Metazoa; phylum Chordata; class Lepidosauria; order Squamata; family Dipsadidae; genus Diadophis; species Diadophis punctatus. The sequence continues at coordinate 205,716,089 of JALIGW010000003.1, read as the reverse complement.
TGCTTCTCTCCTTGTTTAGTTTCCACCCATTGCTTCTTGTCCTGCCCTCAGGTGCCTTGGAGAATAGTTTGACTCCCTCTTCTTTGTGGCAACCCCTGAGATATTGGAAGACTGCTATCATGTCTCCCCTGGTCCTTCTTTTCATTAAACTAGACATACCCAGTTCCTGCAACCGTTCTTCATATGTTTTAGCCTCCAGTCCCCTAATCCTCTTTGTTGCTCTTCTCTGCACTCTTTCCAGAGTCTCAACATCCTTTTTGCATTGTGGTGACCAACTGATCAACCGACCGCTACCAGTAGCCTCTCTGACTGTTATATGGGTCCTATTTCCTGGGGGGATGAGGCCCTTGGGAGACCCTGGCACTACAGGTCGTCCTCGATTTAGGATTACAATTCAGCCCCAAATTTCTGTTGCTGAGACGGTTGTTAAGTGAGTTTTTCCCCGTCTTACCACCTTTCTCACCACAGTTGTTAAGCGAATCACTGCAATTATAAAGATAGCAACCCAGTTGTTAAGTGAATCTGAGCTCCCCATTGACTTTGCTTCCGGAAGGATGCAAAAAGGGGTCATGTGACACACACACCCTTTTGGGACACTGTGACCGTCGTAAATAGGAACCAGTTGCCAATGGTCTGAATTTTGATCCAACGGTTGTAAGTGTGAAAAACAGTCATTGGTCACTTTTTTCAGTGCCGTTGTAACTTCGAACGGTCGCTAAAAGGGAGGGCCGTAAGTCGAGGACTACTTATTTGCCAAGAAGAGGTCAGGAGGACCAGAGAGCTTCCCCTGTGCTGGAGGAGAAGATGAGGAGGATGGTCGGAGGGTGATGGATGGCCGGATGGCCTTCGCTCCAGCTGCCTTCTAAATCTTGCCTAAACAAACTTTGGGCAGAGTGGCACTGATTTACGACTTTTCAGCTAATTTATGTAAAATAAAGAGGGCTCGTTTAGCACCTTTCCACCCTTAATACAACAGCCATACATCAGAGGGAGGCCCGGCAGTCACCAGAGACGGGGCCATTACTCACCTGGCAAGAGAGACAGTGGCCAGGAAATAACCAGCCCCATCACTGCCCGCTGTGCCACTCTGTCCCCCTGGCAGGGAATCCTTGGGCTCTCAGGACCCCAAAGGGCCACGAAGAGAGCAGCCCCAAGTAGGCGACATCACCAGTGATAGAAGGGAGGGGGATTTTGAGGAATGGGGGAGGAGGAAGACTGTGGGGTTCTTGGGTGTTTTCTGAGCTTGGTTATTATTATTTTTTTGGCAGATGTTTTATTACCAGACTAGGTAACATCATCAGTGCTAGAAGGGGGGGGGGTTGTGGAATGGGGGAGAAGAGGGGGAGGGATGGGAGGAAGAGGAAGAGGAGGATGACTGTGGGGTTCTTGGTGTTTACTGAGCTCGGTTATTTTCTTGCAGACGTTTTATTACCAGGCAAGGTAACATCATCAGTGCTAGAAGGGGAGGGGTTTGCTCCCATTTTATATGCAAGTGGCTTGCCTGTATCCTCGGCAATTCTTGTTTGGGGTGTTGTTTATTGCTTTCAACTGCAACTTCAACAATCAAGCTAACAGCCAACCACAGGCTAATCAAGAAAGACTCCTGCCGACACAGACAGGGCAAACCACCTGTATATAAACGGAGAGAAATTTGGGAGTTGAAGTCCGCCCATCTTAAAGCTGCCAAGCTTGGGAAACTGTGACCTAAGTGAGGTGCTAGAAAAACAGACTAAGGTAGGCCACGGTATTATGGTGCTGGGAGTATCACATTCTTCAACCTCATTTTACTCTCATGTTAATTTCATAATTTCACAATAATTTTATAATTTAGAATAATTTTACAATTATTTCATAACTTTGTTATTCCTTCTTGTCCTCCCGCCTCTCAACCACGCCACTGAGAGTTCAATTTTTGTCTCAGGTTTATAGTTTGGCTTATAATAGTTTGAAAGTTTACACACACGCCTGTCACTGACTGCCATCAATGTCATGGTTTTTTTTTTTGTTTTTTAAGTTCAACGGTAAGGTTCTTAAAATTGAATTTTTAAAGACAACAACCACCATCCAAAAAGGAGAAGGCCTGATAGAATTGAGACTACATTATAGAAGAGGAACAGAGGCCACGTTCGCCTCTAGGTGGAAAGAAAAAGAAAAAAGAAAATAGAGGAAAGGAAAGGAAAGGAAAAGAAAAGGAAAAAGAAAAGAGAGGAAAGGAAAGGAAAAGAAAAGAGAGGAAAGGAAAGGAAAGGAAAAGAAAAGAAAAGGAAAAAAGAGGGAGGGAGGAAAGGAAGGAAGGAAGGAAAAGAGAAAGAAAGAAAGAAAAGAAAAGAGAAAGAAAGATAGAGAAAGGAAGGAAGGAACGAAAGGAAAGAAAGAAAGAGAAAGAAAGAAAGAAAGAAAGAGAAAGAAAGAAAGAAAAAAAAAGAAATGGCAGGAACAAAGGAAAAGAAAGAGAAAGAAAGAAAAAGAAAGAATGAGAGACAGAGACAAAGAAAGAAAGAAAGAAAGAAAGAAAGAAAGAAAGAAAGAAAGAAAGAAAGAAAGAAAGAAAGAAAGAAAGAGTGAGTAAGTAAGTAAGTAAAGTAAGTAAGTAAGTAAGTAAGTAAGTTCCTGTGGCCCATTCCTCATAAATGCAATTATGCCCTTGCAAAGATTTAGCCATTGGAGCAAGTCCACACGCAGAGTCCCATGACAGAAGTGACACCTCAACGTGTGTCTTCCACCCCCCCCCCCCTTTTCAACAAATACAAGAATGGTAGAAAATATCCCAATTGCAAGGATTAATGACCTCGGAATCAATACGGGATCTGCACAAAAAAAGAAAAGGCTAATCTGAATGAGTAATCATTTTGAAACGCAGCCCCATCTATTTCATGCCAGGCCAGCAAATGAGGGGAAATCCAGAAGGCAGAAGCTCCGTGCCGGCTGAGCGAGCAGCCTTCAAGCTCCCTTCTCGTTTATCAAGGAGTTTTAACAGATGAAAGTTGCGTTTCAGGGCGGGCCAAAAGATATCCAGCTCTGAGCTGAGCAAGGCTGGGAAAGCCCTGGATGTGAACTCGACTGTGAATTGGTTAAGATCAGTTCAGATAAACGAGAGTCCCCACTTGCCAGACCACACCTGGAATCCTGCATCCAATTCTGGTCGCCATAGCAATAGCCCTTAGACTTCTATACCGCTTCATAGTGCTTTACAGCCCTCTCTAAGCGGTTTACAGAGTTCAGCATATTGCCCCCAACAATCTGGGTCCTCATTTTACCCACCTCGGAAGGATGGAAGGCTGAGTCAACCTTGAGCCTAGTGAGATTTGAACAGCTGAACTGCTCAACTAGCAGTCACTGAAGTAGTTGCAGTGCTGCTTTTAACCACTACGCCACCTCGGTGCAAAAAAGATGTTGAGACTCTGGAAAGAGTGCAGAGAAGAGCAAACCAAGCTGGTTAGGGAACTGGAGGCTAAAACATAGGATGAACAGTTGCAGGAATTGGGTATGTCTAGTTTAATGAAAAGGACTAGGGGGAAATGATAGCAGTCTTCCAATATTTGAGGGGCTGATACGAAGAAGAGGGGGTCCATCTATTCTCCAAAGCACACACACACAAAAGCAGAATAAGAAGCAACAGATGGAAACTAACCAAGGAGAGAAGCAACCTGGAAGTAAGGATAAATTTCCTGACAGTGAGAACAATGAACCAGTGGAACAGCTTGCCACCAGAAGTTCTTGTGGGTGCTCCATGACTGGAGGTTTTCAAGAAGAGACTGGACAGCCACTCGTCCAGGATGGAATAAGTTTCTCTGCCTTGGGCAGGGGGTTGGACTTGATGATCTCTAAGGTCACTTCTGTTCCTAGGATTTTATGTTGATGGATGGATGGATGGATGGATGGATGGATGGGAGGGTGGGTGGGTGGGTGAATGAATGGAATGAATGAACAAATGCACGAATGGAGTGCTCTGTCCTCTTTTTGCCACTTTGACAGGCAAAGGTCCTGCAGGAACTGAGCAAACAGAAATATATTTCCCTTTCCAACCCACCCACCCCTTTTCTCTTCCGTGTTCCTGCTAGATCATTTGCCATTGTGTGATCAATCTTGCTGGCACCTAAACACTTGCTCACTTCTTTCTCCGACCTTCTGTGTATCGGGAGCTGCACCCATTTATCTTCCTGGAACCAAGTATATCATTTCTACTTAGTGACGGCTCCGGCTAAGAAGCCTCTCTCTCCCCCCCCCCCATTATGATGATCGAAGGGGGCTTGGGAGCAAGCGGAGGGCGCGGGGCCACCTGGAAAAAAAAATGGGGAACTCTTTTGCTGAGCTGGTGGGGCTGCTTGCAAGAGAATTTGCGCTTCAAACAACGACGTCTTTCCAGGAAAACCAACAAGCATTTTTCCTGCACTTCAGAGGAAGGCAGGCAGGCAGGCGGAGAGGGAGGGAGGGGAACTGATCGTAAGAGTTGTTCTTCATAAGACTCCTAGAAGGGACCTTGGAGGTCTTCTAGTCCAGCCCCCTGCCCAAGGGAGAAATCCGGCATTTGCCGGATGAGACGCTCAGCGGAGGGGACGGTGCCAAGGCGTGAAATCGGGCTGTCCGGGGAATCAGGCGGTGTGTGCCGCGTGTGCCAGCGAGAGACCAAAAGAGAACACGCCGTTCACGGGCCGCCTCTTCCTGCCTCACCAGTGCCGAGAACTGGCGGCACAAAAGAGAAGAAAGTGCCTGCCTCTTCTTCCTCCTCCTCCTCCACTTCGCAAACCCCACTCCCTTCTAGCACTGATGATGTTACCTAGTAGGATCACGAAATATCTGCAAGAAAACTACCAAGCTCAGAGAACACTAAGAACCCCCCAGTCCTCCTCCTCCTTCTTCTCCCCATCTAGTTTTCATCTTCCTCCCCTTCCTCCTCCTATTCCTCACCAATCCCTTTCCCTTGTAGCACTGATGATATTCCCTAGTTTGGTCATGAGATGTCTGCAAGCAAACCACCAAGCTCAGAGAGCACCAAAGACCCCATAGCCGCTCCTCCTCCTCCTCCTACCTCCATTCTAGCACTGATGATGTTACCTAGTTGGGTCATGAGACGCCGGCCAGGAAACCACCAAGCTCAGAGACCACCAAGGACCCCACAGCTACAAATACCGTCTTCTCATTGGATGCTTCCTCTCCTTCCCATCTCCACCACTGCTCTTCCATCCCAGAAGCCCCTTCCCCAAACCAAAAAAACAGCTGCCCACCCTCCATGAACTCCTCCCTCTTGGAGCCCTGCAGGAGCTGCTGGCCAGGCACAAGCTCGGCCAAGTCCCAAAGGTGCCTTTTTTTTCCCCCAAGAGGCAACTGGACTTTCTGGTTTTTCTTTGAAGACGTTTCGCTTCTCATCCAAGAAGCTTCTTCAGCTCTGGCTGGATGGTGGATGATGGTCATTGACCAGCCATCTACAAGGAGCATCAATCCTTCCGTTCCCCACCACCCACTCAGAGCTGAAGAAGCTTCTTGGAGGAGAAGCGAAATGTCTTCAGAAAGAAAAAAACCAGAAAGTCCAGTTGCCTCCTGAAAAAAAAAGCCCCTTTGGGACAACCAGGACCTGGAGGACGGAGAATCTCTGTAGACAAAGCTCGGCCAAGCTTTCCCTCCGGCTCCTTCTGGGCCTGAGGACCTGACCCAGGTGAGTTGCAGACCTATCCAAGACCTATCTAAGAGCCGAGGTGGCGCAGAGGTTAGAGGCAGTACTGCAGGCCACTTTAGCTGACTGTGATCCACAGGTCAGCAGTTCAAATCTCACCGGCTCAAGGTTGACTCAGCCTTCCATCCTTCCGAGGTAGGTAAAATGAGGACCCAGATTGTTGGAGGCGATAGGCTGACTCTGTAAACTGCTTAGAGAGGGCTGTAAAGCACTGTGAAGCGGTATAAGAGCCGAGGTGGCGCAGCGGTTAGAGGCAGGTACTGCAGGCCACTTTAGCTAACTGTGATCCACAGGTCAAATGCGGTTCAAATCTCACCGGCTCAAGGTTGACTCAGCCTTCTATCCTTCCGAGGTAGGTAAATTGAGGACCCAGATTGTTGGGGGCAATATAAATATATATTGCTTACTGGTGTAAACCGCTTAGAGAGTGCTTGCACTGTGAGGCGGTATATAAATCTCACTAATAAATAAATAAATTGCTCCCAGCAGCATCAGATCAGCAAAGCTTCCGCCTGGGGGGTCCCAGGGACCCCTACAGAGGAGCCCAGGTGGCTCAGGACACCGTTCCAGGTGAGGCAGGTGAGCCCGAGAGCAGGGCAAGAGGACCAAGACCTGCTAGGCCAAGTTCTCCCTGCCGAAACCGAAGCGGTAAATAATAATAAAACAAAAAAAACCCGGAAGCCTCCGCGCTGCGCCTCCCTGAATTTTCCGAAGCGAAAGCGTTTTGCGTTGAGCGTGCTCAGCGGAGCTGTTAAAAAAAAAAAGATGCTGCAGCCAGCATCTCCCATTAACGTTACGACCGTGAAATATGACAATAAAATGATAGCCGTATGGCCGCCAATGTGCAGCCCCCTCCCCACCCCCCACCAGCCCGAGTTGCCAGGGGTTTATCCTCGCTCCGACTGCAGAGAGCTGTAAAATGTTTACAGAGAGGGCCGTTGGCCCCCCCTAAAATCCCCTTTTCTCTCTTAAACAAGGCTGAGCAGAGTCATTTACAAAACACCCCCCTCCCCCCCCAACGTTCGCTGGGGGTGGGAGGCGAACATCTGCTCGACACAGCGATCTTCTTGAACAAATTAACTAAAATGGGTGCTTTCTAATTAAATTAGCACTCGATTGGAAGGGCCGGTCGGTGCATTCGGTGACAATTGGGGGGGCGGGGCGGGGGGTGGAGAGCCGTCAGCTGTGGCTGGCACAAAAGCTGTTTTAACTGCAAGGTGAAACGCAGAAAGGTGCTTTACCTGGGGAGGAGGTTGGGCTTCTCTCCATTGGGCAGGCTGGTCAGAAGACCAGGAGTCATAGAATTGGATCTCCCCCCCCCACCCCAAAAAGGGTCTGGGAGGGGGGGCATATGGGAAAGGAGGGCTAGATGGGACTTTCTACCTGTGTGGGATGGAAGCTCCCACTAGAGATGGATTCGCAGTTGGTTGGACAGCCATCTTCAACGTATGGCCCTTAATTGGGTCCGGGTACATGCGGGCAGAGATATCCAGTGGGCAGACATTTCATCGCCCTGCTAGGTAACATCATCAGGGCTAGAGGGGAGTGAGGTTTGCTCTCTATTTATACACAGCCCCTCTTAGCACTGATGATGTTACCACATTGGGTAATGGACCTTCTGCATCAAAACTACCAAGCTCAGAGAGCATCAAGGACGTCCCTCTCCTCCCATACTTCATTCCCTCCTAGCACTGATGATGTTACTTAGTTGGGTAATGAAATTTCTGCAAGAAAACAACCAAGCTCAGGGATCATCCAAGACCCCCACATTCCTCCTCCTCCTCCTCCTCCACACTCTTTTGTAACACTGATGATATTACCTAATTGGGTAATGATATGTGTGCAAGAAAACAACCAAACTCAGAGAGCAACAAGGACCCCAACAGTTTTCTTTCTTTCTTTCTTTCTTTCTTTCTTTCTTTCTTTCTTTCTTTCTTTCTTTCTTTCTTTCTTTCTTTCTTTCTTTCTCTTTCTTTCCTTTCTCTCTCTCTCTCTCTCTTTTCTTTCTTTCTCTCTCTCTCTCTCTCTCTTTCTTTTCTTTCTTTCTTTTTCTTTCTAATATGAAATAGTAATATGTAATAGTAACAGAGTTGGAAGGGACCTTGGAGGTCTTCTAGTCCAACCCCTTGCTTAGGCAGGAACCCTACACTACTTCAGACAAATGGTTATCCAACATCTTCTTTAAAACTCCCAGTGTTGGAGCTTTCACAACTTCTGGTGGCAAGCTGTTCCACTGGTTGATTGTCCTCACTGTTAGGAAATTCCTCCTTAATTCCAGGTTGCTTCTCTCTTTGATTAGTTTCCACCCATTGCTTCTTGTCCTACCCTCAGGTGCTTTGGAGAATAGCTTGACTCCCTCTTCTTTAGGGCAGCCCCTGAGATATTGGAAGACTGCTATCATGTCTCCCCTAGTCCTTCTTTTCATTAAACTAGACATACCCAGTTCCTGCAACCGTTCTTCATATGTTTTCTTTCTTTCTTTCTTTCTTTCTTTCTTTCTTTCTTTCTTTCTTTCTTTCTTTCTTTCTTTCTTTCTTTCTTTCTTTCTTTCTTTCTTTCTCTCTCTCCCCTCCCTCCCCTCCCTCCCTCCCTCCCCCCTCTCCACAAGCTCCACTCCCTTCTAGCCCTGACGATGTCATCTAGTTGGGTAATGAAACCTCTGCCAGAAAGCCAGCAAGCTCAGAGACCACCAAGGACCTCACGACTAGAAATGTTTTCTTCTAAAAAACAAACTTCAGTGAGAAGCCAGGAAAAAAATAACATAAAAAGGAAAAAACAGAGGGAACACAAGCTGTCTTATACAGGAAAGCCCCCCCCCCCCTTACTTGGTGCCCAAGGCAGAACTTAACCTGCAGCCACTGGCAACAAACCAGGTTTCTTTCTTTCTCTTCTTCTAGATTTAGAGACCATCATTAATTACCCCAGGAGCAAAAGGGGGAATTACTCTACACTTCCCTGGTCTAAATAGGGTGCAGGAGCCCAGGGTGAAATCATGGAACAGGGACTGGCTTGAAGATGTCCAACTGAGAGAGATGAGCAAGGGCAGAAAAGGGGGAAATTTTTTATCTGACTTATTCCCTTAATTTCTTAGCTTTCCTTCTTTGTCAAAATATGACTCAACTCTCAGGCATTCTCCTAGTCCAATTTGTAATCTTCTAATCTATACCAACTTTGGCCACTTTAAGACCTGTGGACTTCAACTCCCAGAATTCCCCAGTCAGGTCAATTCTGGGAGTTGAAGTTCAGAGGTCTTAAAGTTGCTAAAAAAAACCTCTTCTACCCAATAAAACCAGAAATTGTGGCTGCTCCAACACTGGAAGTTTTTAAGAAGAGACTGGACAACCGTTTGTCTGAAGTGGTCTAGGTCTTCCTGTCTGAGCAGAGGGTTGGACTAGAAGACCTCCAAGGTCCCTTCCAGTCCTATTCTGAATTGAAAGATACCTGAACACCCGATTGGTGCTTTGGCTTCTCTACGGGAGTTCGGCCCCAGTGGGGCAGGGGGCTCCCCCTATGGCGTACCTGCTTCTTCCCCATTTCTCTCTGACTTGGGGCCCTCCTCCTGGGGGGAGGTGGGGGGTGACTGGAGAGAGATGAAGGAAGGCTGCTTGGTCAGTCGGCTGTTTTGAGGGAGGATTCTGGGGTGCCAGAAGGCTCCTCCTGTGGCTCCTTCCTCCTCGTTTCTCCTGCAAGGGAACAAAGAAAGAATAATGGAGACTGACAGCCATTTGTCTGAATGGTATAGGCTCTCTTGCTTGAGCAGGGGGCTGGACTAGAAGACCTCCAAGGTCCCTTCCAACTCTGTCATTCTATGATTCTGTAAGGGTCTCCTGCTCAAGGAGGGGGCTGGACTAGAAGACCTCTAAGGTCCCTTCACACTCTGTCCTTCTATGATTCTGTAAGGGTCTCCTGCTTGAGCAGGGGGCTGGACTAGAAGACCTCCAAGGTCCCTTCCAACTTTGTTCTTCTGGACTCTTAGCTCAGAGGCTGTGAGTTAGTTCTGGCTTGAGCCGACCGCTACCCTCTCCCTCCCCTCCGGCCCTCAGCCCTTCCCTTTCGGCCACCTGGCCTCGATTTGGGCCCCCTCCAAGAGGTCAGGAGCCCCCTCCCCCAGAAAGGGAGGGAGAGAGGGAGGGGGCAGCCGCTGAATGTGACGCGCGTCATCATGTTTGACGTCTGCCTTGGCAGCCGGCCGCTACTCAAGACGGAGGAGGGAAGGTGCTATTTAAGAGCCCTTCTCACCTAACCCTCCCTGAAAACAGGAGACAGGAACGCGGGCCCTGGGCCAGCTCCTCGTCTTCCCTTGCCCTGATGGATTCCTGCCTGCGTTCCTCCCCCCAGCCCCCACATTCTTACCTAAAAAGAGCAAGGAGGTATTTTCTGCCTCATTGAGACAGGGGAAGCAGGCGAGGGGCCGTCCCAAGCTTACATAGTCGCCCTGAATTAACTCGGCTGGGGTGTTTGTGCGGCTTCACCGGGCACTGCCATACAAGGAGGGTTGGGGGGTCTGCGGAGCTTCCTTGGGGACCGATATAGAGGCAGAGAGAGGATGGGGTGGAGGGTTTGGGGCGTGCAGGAGGGTCAAGCTCCTTTCTAGGTTATAACAATGGGGTTATCCCCCAATCCACGGGGAGGTCTGGGGCTGAGCTCCTAAGCCACGATTTTGCAACCTCCGCCACTTTAAGACGGGTGGACTTCAACTCCCAGAATTCCCCAGCCAGCTCTGCTGGCTGGGGAATTCTGGGAGTTGAAGTCCACCCGTCTTAAAGTGGTGGAGGTTGAAATACAGGCGCGGGTAGGCCTAGACTTACAACAGTTCATTTAGTGACCGTTCAAAGTCTATTCATTTAGTGACCGTTCATACTCCCTCTCGCCTGCTTTTTGACCGAGCAAGGTGCTTCCAATTCTGTGACCACGGAGGACCCAAAGGACACCTTCAAGAGCCATTCCATTTGTCTGGAATGGCATAAGGTCTCCTGCTTGAGCGGGGTGGGTGGGTGGGGGTTGGACTAGAAGACCTCCAAGGTCCCTTCCAACTATTGTCATTCCCTTTTTTGCACTTTGACGCAGCCTGGAGGCTGACATCTTCAAGTCTGATGGGTTATCATATCAAAGGCCCCGAGATGCAGCTACTAGCCCCAACCTCTGGGGCTCCGTGCGTCAATCATTCAGAAAAATAGTGTGGGGCTGCAGGCCTCCTTCGCAGGGTGGGTTTGTCCCTGGTTGATCTCTGGCTGCTCTGCAGAGCCCCATGGTCCCATGCGCTCGCCTGGCCCAGACTCAAAGGCTGAGCGATGTGAGGAAGAGGGATGTGACGGAGGAGATGGCAAGAGGCAGCCTCTCTTCTCTTCTTGGGCCCGGAAGATTTATAGATCACCAGATCCCCTTCGACACAAACGGCTGATTTAAGGCTCGGGACTGCCCTGAGCTGCAACATCACATCAGCTGTGGGAGAAAGCCAGAGCCTTTGGCACATGCCGCTCGCGTCTCTTGGCTGCCAGGAGGACTCCAACACAGGGAATCCTTGGCTTACGACCACCACTGAACCCATTTCTGCTGCTAAACGAGACAGCTGTTAAAGTGGCCCCATCTGAAGACCTTTCTTGCCACCGTTCTTAAGTGAATTGCTGCAGGTGTTAAGTCAGTCCCGTGGTTATTAAGCGGCTACCCCATGGGTCAGAAGGTCGCAAAAGGGGATCATGTGACCACGGGACTCTGCGACCGTCGTAAGGATGAGTTGGTTGCCCAACTGTCTGAATTTTGATCGCATGACCACGGGGATGCTGCAAAGGTAAGTGTGAAAAATGATCATAAATCATTTTTTTTCCAGTGCCGTAAATGAACCGTTGTAAGTCGAGGACTACCTGTACAATCAGGTGGGGAATGAAGAGGGAAGTGAGAGTACAACAGGCCAACATGGCCCAGAATTCAGGGATGATTTGATTTGGGAATCTGCATCGTTTGTGTGAACAGCGGAGTCCAACTCCCTTGCTACTGGGGAGGCACCAGGAGGTCACCATGACCCACCAAGAAGGTGGGTGTGGAGCCTTCTTGGAACTGCTGAAAGGACCATGTTGTAGGCTGGAGATGGGTGATGTCATATCCTTCCCCCTCTGTTGAGGGAGGGCTGTTCAATTTGGACCTAGATGGCCTCTTGGACCCCTCTTTCAAACCAGGTGACCCTGAGGACACAGAGAAACCTCCAGGTGGCCTCAACGATCCTCTAAAAGGATGCAAATGACCAGCTGTCTGCAACGAGTATAAATCCTTCGGTTCCCCACCATCTAGTCAGAGCTGAGGAAGCTTCTTGGGTGAGAAGCGAAATGTCTTCGAAAGAAAAAACAAGGAAGTCCAATTGCCTCCTGAAAAAGCACCTTTGGGACAACCAGGACCATGGGAGACCATAGGAAAGAGACCCATTCTTCTGACGGCCCCCAGGCTTCCCGTGGGGGAGAAGACGGAGCGATGGCAGCTCCTGAGGAACCTCCTTACCTCCAAGTCTGCTTTGCATAGTTTCCCTGCTCAGGTGGGCAGGAGCTTCTAGTGCCGGCTTGCTTGGCCAGGTGCTTCTTCTGGGGATGCTGGAGCTTGCACTGGGAGCCCTTGGGGCAGACGCCGTGCTTGGAGAAATCCGGGCACACCAATGTGTGTTTCTTCTTGCACTGAAAAGGAACACAACAAGATCCACCATGAATCAACAACCGACGGAGGAGAAAGGCCAGGAGGGCCTTCTGGAGCGTCTCCAAAGAAGGAACTCAAAGCGCTTAGGGAGCTGCTCAAATATCTGAGGTGGCTTCCCAAAGCTGGACACCAGCCAGCCTGGAGGAGCTTGGAAGCTAAACGGGGACAGAGTCCAGCATCAACGTTAGGGCCAAATAACATGATCAGATCACCTTTTATGGGATAGAAACACAAAGGCCATTAACACTTCTGCTCTTGAACTGCACGTTCAACCAGGTCTATGTTGATACAGGAAATGCAAGACACACAACACTCTCTCTCTCTGTGTGTGTGTGTGTGTGTGTGTGTGTGTGTGTGTGTGTGTGTGTGTGTTGTGTCAATTTGGATGCTTCAATGTGTGCCCAACTTGAGCTGAATCCACACGTTGAAAAAGCCAAGGCAACCTGCAGCGAACTTCATGGAAATGTCACAAGAATTAATTTAATTTAATTTAATTTAATTTAATGGATTTCTATGCCGCCCAACTCCCTGAGGACTCTGGGAGGCTCACAACATGTTAGATTCCATTACAAATATAAAATACAGTAGTTAAAAAATACAAAATACAAAAGTTAAAAAGAGTATCTCATATTTACAATCAAGGGGGGAGACCCATATGTAATCTAGTTGGTCTCACTTTCACCCCGTCTGCCGGAACAGGTAGTCCTCATCTTATAACCATTTGTTTAGTGACCATTCCAACGGCACCAGGGAAAAAAAGCGACTTCTGACCGTTTTCCACACTTGCGATCGTTGCAGAGTCCCCATAGTCACATGATCAAAATTTGGATAGCACTAGCACTTAAGACTTATATACCGCTTCACAGTACTTTACAGCCCTCTCTAAGCGGTTTTCTCTTGCCCCCAACAATCTGGGTCCTCATTTTACGACCTCAGAAAGATGGAAGGCTGAGTCAACCCTGGGCCAGTCAGGATCGAACCGCTGGCAGTGGGCAGAATTAGCCTGCAATACAGGATTCTAGCCACTGCTCCACCATGACTCCTGCTTGGCAACTGGCATGTACTTATGGCAGTTGCAGTGTCCTGGGTGTGTGTGTGTGTGTGTGTCACGCAATTCCCTTTTGCAACCTTCTGACAAGCAAAGTCCATGGGGAAGCCAGATTCACTCAACAACCGCGTGACTCACTTAACAACGGCAGTGATTCACTGAACAACTTTGGCCAGAAAGGTCGGAAAAAGAGGGGAAGAGTCACCGAACAACTGTCTCGCTTAGCAACAGAAATTTTGGTTACAACTGTGGTCACAAAGCGAGGACTACCTGTATTCACCCACCAACTGAACTGGAAAAACAATGAGAATGAAACCGATCCATTTCCATATCAGAATTAAGCCAGGATCAACCTCGCTAGAAAAAGAGAGCACCAGAAAAAGAACCTTATAAGGAAGTCCCCACTTCACCTGTCGAGATTTCGAAAGGAAAACCGTGAACATAAAAGAGCATCAAAAACTCCCTGAAGGAAAGGTACCTATGAACCGAGTGAAACAAGGGATTGCGCGTAGCAGGAGGTCTGACTGACTAGGAGTTATGGGAACTGTAGTCCAACTTCTTGGAAGACAGAGCTGCAGAAGTTAGCTGGCTGGGGAATTCTGGGAGCTGAAGTCCACAGGTCTTAAAGTTGCCATAAAGTTGGGCACCCTGAACTACCGTATTTCCCTGAAAATAAGAATGAGTCATATTAATTTTTGCTCCAAAAGACGCATTTGGGCTTATTTTCCAGTTCGGCCTTATTTTCGGGGAAACACGGTACATAAACTCTGGCTCAGGAATTGCGGAGACTGTTATATAGACTCTATGATGGCATTCCTTCTCAGGTTCTTTCGAAGGCTGATATTTCAGCCACAGAGTTGGAGCGAGTGGACGGCTCGGGCCCAAAAGAATTGCCAGACTGCCAGGACGGGTTGGGAGGGAAACCACAGACCCAGGCCCAGGCCCAATGATGTCCGGCAGAAGGATTGGGGGCCCTCCATTTCAGGAGAAGGACCACTCATGATCAAAGTTGGCTGCAGTAACAGAGAGATGGAACCAAGATCACGTGAAGTTCTAGTGCCGCTTTATAATGCCTTGGTAAGGCCACACTTGGAATCCTGCATCCAGTTTTGGTCACCACGATGTAAAAAAAAGATGTTTAGACTTTAGAAAGAGTGCAGAGAAGAGCAACAAAGAGGATTAGGGGATTGGAGGCTAAAACATATGAAGAACGGTTGCAGGAACTGTGTATGTCTAGTTTAATGAAAAGAAGGACCAGGGGAGACATGATAGCAGTCTTCCAATATCTCAGGGGTTGCCACAAAGAGGAGAGAGTCAAGCTGTTCTCCAAAGTACCTGAAGGCAGCATAGGTGGTACCTGGCTCAATAGTATGGTAGTAACTGAGGGATCTTGGAGTCCTAGTGGACAATCGCTTAAATAAGAGCTAGCCGTGTGTGGCAGCAGCCAAAAAAGCCAACGCAATTCTAGGCTAAACAGAGGGATAGAATCAAGATCACGTGAAGTGTTAATACCGCTTTATAATGCCTTAGTAAGGCCACACTTGGAACACTGCATCCCAGCGGTGGGTTGCTCCTGGTTGGCCCGGTTCCGTGAACTGGTAATGCTGGTGGCGGGAGGCTCCGCCCAACCACCCGGGACGCTTCTGCGCATGCGCAGAAGTGTTGTGCATGCAGAAATTGGTAGCAAAGGGTTTTAGAACCCACTACTGCTGTGTCCAGTTTTGGTTGCCATGATGTAAAAAGAAGATGCTGAGAGCCTAGAAAGAGTGCAGAGAAGAGCAACCAAGATGATGAGGGGACTGGAGGCTAAAACATGCGATGAACGGTTGCAGGAACTGGGCATGGCTAGTCTAGTGAAGAGAAGGACCAGGGGAGACATGAGAGCAGTTTCCCAATATCTCAGGGGCTGCCACAAAGAAGAGGGGGTCGATTTACTCTCCAAAGCAAGACAAATTGCAATGGATGGAAACTTATCAAGGAGAGATGGAACCTAGAAATAAATGTCTATGGAGATTCTCAGTCCTCCAGGTCATGGTTGTCCCAAAGGGGCTTTTTCAAGAGGCAACTGGTTTTTCTCTTTGAAGACGTTTCGCTTCTCATCCAGAGCTGAAGAAGCTTCTCGGATGAGAAGCGAAACGTCTTCAAAGGAAAACCAGAAAGTCCAGTTGCCTCTTGAAAAACACAAAGGCATCTTTGGGACAACCTAGAAAGAAGGAGAAATTTCCTGACAACGAGAACAACTGAATATTATTTGAACGTCTTGCCTTCAGAAGTTTTGGAGGTTTTGAAGAAGAGACCGGACAACCATCTGACTGGAATGGTATGGGGTTCTCCTGCTTGAGGAGAGGGTTGGACTAGAAGACCTCTAGGGTCCCTCCCGACGGTTACTCCCTTTGCGAGAGGACCAGAGGGAATTGGGATGTACTAAACGCGCCACGCTTTGCAGCTGAAACATGACCAAATATGGATGGAAAAAACGGGAGACAGGATGGTGGTCAGAGCCCCTTCCTGGAAATATGGGAAGACGTTACACCCAAATGCGTGGGGCTAAATTTACACGTATGCGGTCTGCTTTCAAACCCGAACGGGAAGGTCTCCTCTGAAGTGCCTCCTTCTGCTTCTGGTTTATCCATCAGAGTTCTGGCGTGTTGCGAGGAAGCCGTCCTCTGAGGTTACGGAACTAATCCATCAGGCGCTGCACTCACACAACACCAACCGAGGCTTGAGAAACACACAACAGCTGGCCAGAGCCAAACCAACCGCATTCGGACAGCCTCGACATGTCCACCTAACCTCTGCCTGAGCAACCTCGAAGGCTGAGCGGCCAACGGAGGGATGGGAGAGGCCTGCCTCCGTGCTGCGGCGCCGACAGATGTTTAAAAGCCATTTTGGGGACCCTGGACATGGATGTTATGCGCACGCAGAAGTAGGTAGAAGCTGTCACCTCTTAGTGGCGAGGACAATTCAATCCCTCTGACGTCAAGAGACAGGCTGGGCTGGAGCCGGGAGTGGCAGAGAAAGCCTGTCTGGAGGGGCTCTCCGTGCCAGGCAAGCTAAAAATACAGATGCCACCCCCCCACCCACCCCATGGCTGGGTATTTATACAGGGTGCCCCTCCTTGTTAGAAATTGAAGATGCCGCTTTGGTCCCGGGTGACGAGGGCTTTTCTCCGCTTGAACCTGCTCAAATCTCTGGTTTGCCCCCCCCCCTCCCTGGGGAGGATAAGGAATGCTGGCACTCTCACACAGGAAAATATGTAACCCTACCTGGGTAACAAGTGGACTAGGATCTGTTGACCAGCCTCTCCGCTGTACCCAAAAGAAAACCAACTGAGCGCCCAGCTAATTCTGGAGTTGTGCTCTGCCCACAGGGTTCTAATGACGCCATTGGGGTGCCTCAGGGGTCGGTTCTCTCGCCCATCCTGTTTAATATCTACATGAAACCGTTGGGTGAGATCATTCGCAGACATGGGGTGTGTTTCCATCAGTACGCTGATGACACCCAGCTGTACATCACCACCCCGTCTGACTTCAGGGAGGCAGTTGATGTAATGTGCCGATGCCTGGACGACGTTAAGATCTGGATGGGGAGGAACAGACTCAGACTCAATCCCGACAAGACTGAGTGGCTGTGGATATTGCCTCCTAAGGATCATGACAACTACCCCTCCTTGGTCTTTGAGGGTGCGAAACTGACTCCCTCAGACCTGGTCCGCAACTTGGGGGTCCTCCTAGATCCACAGCTAAAATTGGACCACCATCTTTCTGCTGTGGCTAGGGGGGCCTTTGCACAGGTCCGCCTGGTGCACCAGTTGCGGCCATATTTGGAGAAGGAGGCTCTACTCACGGTCACTCATGCCCTTGTCACCTCGCGCTTGGACTACTGCAATGCGCTCTACATGGGGCTACCCTTGAAGAGTATCCGGAGACTTCAGCTGGTGCAAAATGCGGCTGCGCGTGCTGTGGTGGGTGTGCCAAGGTACACCCACGTGACACCAATACTCCGCCAGCTGCATTGGTTGCCCATCGGTCTCCGGGTCCAATTCAAGGTGTTTATCACCATCTTTAAAGCCCTTCATGGCTTAGGACCAAGATATCTTCGGGACCGCATTCTGCCTCATACTTCCCTCCGACCGGTTAGGGCCCACAGAGTTGGCCTCCTCCAGGTCCCGTCGGCCAAGCAATGCCGGCTGGCGGGCCCTAGGGGGAGAGCCTTCTCTGTGGCCGGCCCCGTGCTCTGGAACCAACTACCCCCAGAGACCCGGACCATCCCCACTCTGCTGGCCTTCCGAAAAGCCGTCAAAACATGGCTTTTCCTGCAGGTGGGGGGGACAGCTTAATCCACCTGAGATTACCCCCCAAGTATGTATGATGTTGAATGGATGTTGTTGTTTTTAATATTGCTTTTTTAAAAATTTGTATTTGTTTCTTTTTAATTACATGTATTTTGATTATTCTTGTATTTTTCCCTGTTGTACGCCGCCCTGAGTCCCTTGGGAGTTGGGCGGCATATAAGAATAACAAAATAAATAAATAAAATAAATAAATAAATAGCTTGGCTTACAGAAGAACAGAAGGGGCCTTAGAGGTCTTCTAGTCCAACCCTCGCTCAAGCAGGAGACCCTATGCCGGAGTTTTCCAACCTTGGGAACTTTTTAAAACTTGAGGCTGGCTGGGGAATTCTGGGAGTCGAAGTCCACAGGTCTTGAAGTTCCCAAGGTTGGACACCTCCATCCCATCCCATTCTGGACAAATGGTTGTCAAAATCTCTTCTCAAAAACCTCCAGGGATGGCTGTCCCAAAGGTTTTTTTCCAAAAGGCAACTGGACTTCCTTGGTTTTTTTTTTCTTCTTCTTTGAAAACGTTTCGCTTCTCATTCAAGAAACGCTTCTTCTGTTCTATGGAAGGACGCTTCGAGTCCCACAACGGACGAGCGGCTGCAAAAGTGGATAAAAGTTAGCAGAGATGGCTAAATTGACTGCTTTGATTAAAAGGGGGGGGGGGGAAGAGAAGCACAATTACTTTGGTTTCAACTTGGAAACCGCTTCTGGACTTTGTGCTTGAGGTGGGGAAAAAAACCGAAACGTTGATTTTGGATTTTACCAATTAGATAGGTTTGTTGTGATAAAAACAGCTAGTTTATACTATTATGTCAAAAATAGAGGTTTGAGGTTATTATTTTATACTATGGCACTGAAGGGAGTCGGAAGTCAAGGCCTTTTCTTTCTTTTTACCTTGTTTTCTTCCCTTCTCCCTCCCCCATTTTTCCTACAATTCTCTTTGGTATTTTACATTATAAACTAATAACAATTTAAAAAGAAGCTTCTTCAGTTCTAAAGGAATGGTGGGGGATGGAAGACTTCTTTTCAGTCATAGTTAGCGCTCAAGAATATAAATCCTTTGTCACGATGTGAATATTGTCAGTTGTGAGTCTATGCAGGGTGATGCACCCCTATTCTAAATATTATGGTACTTCCCAATACAAGCAGGACACGTGATATGATGTTCTGCGCATGTCTACATTCCTATCCACCATTAATCACTTCTGTTATGCCTTCCGACCTGGAAGGTCATGTTACGTAGCAAAGATGTAGTTTATTCAGGATTTATTGTTTTATATTGTTTTGTACTGAAATAAATATTTTCTATTAGACATTTAATCTCGGTTTTATTTCTAAGTATTTGAATTCCAAGTAAAAGATCCAATGTCGCCTCTATGGGGAAATGCTCCCCTTAACATCCTTCCATTCCCCACCATTCAGTTAGAACCGAAGAAGCTTCTTGGATGAAAAGCGAAAGGTGTTCAAAGAGAAAACCAAGAAAGTCCAGTTGCCTCCAAAAAAAAGCACCTTTGGGACAACCATGATGTGGATGACTGAGAATCTCTGCAGACATCCAGTGATGGAGCACCCACAACTTCTGGAGGGAAGCCGTTCCGCTGATCAATTGTTCTCACTGTCAGGAAATTTCTCCTTAATTCCAGGTTGCTTCTCTCCTGGATTGGTTTCCATCCATGTCTTGCCTTTCTTGTCTTGCCTTCTGGTGCTTTGGAAAATAAATTGACGGCCTCTTCTTTGGGGCAGCCCCTCAAATATTGGAAGACTGCGATCACGTCACCTCCTACATGACAACAGCTCCTGGTCTGCCTCCTCCAGGCCGTTGAAAGATGTCAATCAAGCCTGGGTCACGGTGAAGAGGGAGGGGTGGGGGGGGGGACACTCTGATCCCAGCCAGAAGAAACGCTGCCCTGCCACGCCTAACAAGAGATGCATAACTGCATGCCAGGTAGAACTACACGCCAACGATAAGCATCCACCGGCCTCTTGGGCAGTGCCCAACAAAACATAGAGATTCGGTTACTGTGAGCCCCCAGCATGTCAGATGAGGTGAGGAGGAGGAAAAGGAGGAGGAGAGGGGAGGGCTTAGAGGTGTAAGGGGGCCATCTCATTCTTGGAGATATTTGATCCGGTTCACCTGTCGGGGAAGCTAATTTTACCCCTCTGGCCAGATCCTGGCCGGCTGGCTGGTCGGTTGCACTATAAAAAGGAAGAGCAAACATCTCGAGGGGCATAAGAAAATCCAGCAGGAAGTTGAGGATGGGGAAGAGGGGAGGGCAGAGTGAGTGGGGGGGGGGGAGGGAGGTGTTCCAGGGCTGTTTCATACAGAAATGCAGAACGACAAGAGTTGGAAAGGTCTTCTAGTCCAGGGGCCCCCAACCTTGGCCACTTTAAGACTTGTGGACTTCAACTCCCAGAGTTCCTCAGCCAGCTGAGGAATTCTGGGAGTTGAAGTCCCAAAGTCTTAAAGTGGCCAAGGCTGGAGACCCCTGTTCTAGTCCGACCCGCTGCTGGAGCAGGAGTCCTCATACCATTCCGGACACATGGCTGTCCAATCTCTTCTTGAAAACCTCCAGGGATGGAGCACACACAACATCTGGAGGCCAGGTCTTAAAGCAATAAGGGAGGGGGCTCCCCAAAGTCTGGGTTTTCAGGCCCTGCCAATGTTCAGAGGGATACCCTGGAAACATGGAGAGCCCCCCCCCCCCCCAATCACCTCGCTGAGATGGGCTTCCCACACACCTTGGGGGCCTAGGATTTGCCTCTAGAGCAGTGTTTCCCAACCTTGGCAACTTGAAGATATCTGGACTTCAACTCCCAGAATTCCCCAGCCAGCATTCTGGGAGTTGAAGTCCACATATCTTCAAGTTGCCAAGGTTGGGAAACACTGCTCTAGAAGTTGTAGGAGTTCCATCACTGGTGGTTTTTAAGAAGAGACTGGACAACCACTTGTCTGAAATGGTCTATTTGGCCTAGGGCAGTGATGGTGAACCTATGGCACGCGTGCCACAGGTGGCATGCGGAGCCATATCTGCTGGCACGCGAGCCGTTGCCCTAACTCAGCTCCAATGCGCATGTGCGTGCTGGCCAGCTGATTTTCAGCTTTCGCGGAGGCTCTGGGAGGGCGTTTTTGGCCTCCAGAGGTCCTCCGGGAGGCGGGGGAAGCTGTTTTTGCCCTCCCCAGGCTCCAAGAAAACCTCTGGAGCTTGGGGAGGGCGAAAAATGGGCCAACCTGAAGTCAGGAAATGGGGGAGCGGGGGGATCATGCGGACATGCACGGGGGGCAGGGCAGCACAGGGGGATCACATGCTCATGTGCAGGGGGGCAGAGGGGCATTGAATTATGGGTGTGGGCACTCACATGTGCGCAATAGCGTGCACGTGCGTGCTTTTGGCACCCGAGGAAAAAAAGGTTCACTGGCCTAGGGTCTTCTGCTTGAGCAGGGGGTTGGACTAGAAGACCTCCGAGGTCCCTTCCAACTCTGTTATTCTGTATCCTGCTGTGCCACCGTCATATGCCCACAGAGCCTGGCCTTTCCCAGGAAGGCCGTTTGGGAAAACAAAGTGAGTGGCAGAACGACAAGAACTGCGTCCAACCCTTCGCTCTCTTTCAGAAGGCGAAAGAGAGGCAGCTGGTCGAAAGAGGGGTTTGCCTGGCATCCCCCTCTGGCAGCAGCCTGCAAACGGTGGGCATTCCTGGCTTCCTGCTCGCCAGGCTGCCTGCACCCCTTGTCCACAGCCTTGCCCCGGCCCCAGGGAGGGGAGGAAGGGGGAGCCTGCTCCACTCGATTTATCCTGGATTGGGGGGGCCTGTCTGTTGCAGACCCATCTTAGTTAGTTCTTTCCTTGATAGATATACTGACAAACAGGGAGGGGGAAAGGAGGGAGAGAAGGAAGGAAGGAAGGAAGGAAGGAAGGAAGGAAGGAAGGAAGGAAGGAAGGAAGGAAGGAAGGAAGGAAGGAAGGGAGGGAGGGAGGGAGGGAGGGAGGGAGGGAGGGGGAAAGGAAGGAGAGAAGGAAGGAAGGAAGGAAGGAAGGGGAGAGGAGGGGGAGAGGAAGGAGGGAAGGAAGGAAGGAAGGGGAGAGGAGGGGAGGGGAGGGGAGGAGGAAAGGAAGGAGGGAAGGAAGGAAGGGGAGAGGAGGGGAGGGGTAAAGGAGGGAGAGAAGGAAGGAAGGAAGGAAGGAAGGGTAGAGGAGTAGAGGAGAAAGGAGGGGGGGGGTAAGGAAGGAGGGAAGGAAGGAAGGAAGGAAAGGGGAAAGGAAAGAAGGAAAGGAAAGACGGAGGGAGGGAGTGAAGGAAGGAAGGAAGGAAGGAAGGAAGGAAGGAGGAAGGGAGGAAGGAAGGAATATCATACCACCTCCCCCTTCTGCCAGTACTAATTTTAAATGGGGCAAGCTGACTTTTGTGCAATTGTGAGCAAGGAAGAGAGAAAAAGAGAAGGGGAGAGAGAGTGTGTGTGTGTGAGAGAGAGAGAGAGAGAGAGAGAGAGAGAGAGAGAGAGAGAGAGAGAGAGAGAGAGAGAGAGAGAGAGAGAGAGAGAGAGAGAGAGATTTTATAGAAATAACTGACAACACCGGCCCATTGCCCAAGTGTCAGCTCCTATTGTCATGGGGCAGCTCGAATGACAGCAGAACCTCCGAAACGGCCCCGGTGACATTTGAGGAGGGGGTCACCAGCAAAGGCGCAGAGACGGGAGCCTGCTGACCCTTTCCAGCCGGTCTTTGCAGCTCAGGCCAGCGCTGCCCCCTGCTGCAGCCAAAGAGCAGGAGACGGTCTCCACCCCGGCCTGCTTCCCGGCTCTCAAACCATGGTTTGCAGCCAGGATGCAAGCGGAGGTGTAGGAAATGACCAAGCTGAGACCGAGGGAGGGGTCAAACGCACAAGTCTTGAGTCCCTTTGTGCCCACAAGAGATCAAAAGTCAGCTCACTTAGAATTCCGCTGACTCTCATCTAATTTGCTTTGACTGTTCGTAGTTCAGACTCTTCTAACAGAGCATAAATCTGCAAAAACCCTATATATTCATTTGAACTGCCTGGATTTCCAGATTTCCTGCACTTGAAAGGAGACCTTGCTTCGCCCCGTAATGACCCAACGGAGTGGACCACTTAACAGAGGCCGGCCTTGGGACTTGCTTCCCATGTTCCTAGGGCCGTCCACTGCTGAAGGCACAGGGAAATAGAAGGAAAAATCAAGTTTGCAGTTGACACTAAACTGGCAGGAATAGCCAACATCTCAGAAGACAGGCTCAGGATCCAGAAGGATCTCGATGGACCTGGTCCCTATCCAACAAAAATGAAATTTAATGTAGAGAAAAGTCAGGGTTTACACTTAGGCAACTAAAACCAAATGGACAGGTAACAAGGTAGGTGAAACCTGGCTAAATAGCCACTTGGAGTCCTAGCGGACGATCGCTTAAAGGTCAGCCAGCCGTGTGCGGCAGCAGCCAAAAAAGCCAACACAATGCTAGGTTGCATTAACAGAAGGATAGAATCAAAATCACGTGAAGTACTACTAGTACTGTTTTACAAAGCCTTAATAAGACACTTTGAATATTGATTTTAGTTTTGGTCACTATATTATAAAAAAAAGGTTGACATTTTGGAAAAAATGCAGAGAAGAGCAACAATGATGATTACGGGGCTGGAGGATTAAACATAGGAAGAACGGTTGCAGGAATTGGGTATGTCTAGTTTAATGAAAAGAAGGACTAGGGGAGACATGAGAGCAGTGTTCCAATATCTCAGGGGTTGCCACAAAGAAGAGGGAGTCAAGCTATTCTCCAAAGCACCTGAGGGCAGGACAAGAAGCAACGGGTGGAAACTAATCAAGGAGAGAAGCAACTTAGAACTAAGGAGGAATTTCCTGACAGTGAGAACAATTAACCAGTGGAACTGCTTGCCACCAGAAGTTGTGGGTGCTCCATCACTGCAGGTTTTTAAGAAGAGACAAGACAACCATTTGTCTGGAATGGTATAGGGCCATGATGGCGAACCTATGGCACGGGTGCCACAAGTGGCACGCGGAGCCATATCGGTGGGCACGCGAGCTCAGGTCCGGCGTGCATGTGTGCACCAGCCGGCTGATTTTCGGGCCTTCTGGGCCCACTGGGAGTCGGGAAACAGGCTGTTTCCAGCCTCCAGAGGGGGTGGGGAAGGCCGTTTTCGCCCTCCCAAGGCTCCTAGAAAGGCTCTGGAGCCTGGGGAGAGCGAAAAATGGGCGTGCCATTGCATGCTGGGAGCAGGGGGGTCATGCGTGCATGTGCGGGGGTGCATGGAATTATGAGTGTGGGCACGCACACACGTGATCCCCCACATCCCCCCCCCTTTTGGCACGCGAACCAAAAAAGGTTCGCCATCACTGGTATAGGGTCTCCTGCTTGGGCAGCGGGTTTGACTAGAAGACCTCCAAGGCCCCTTCCAACTCTGTCATTCAAGTCAAATTGCCCTTTGGAAAAAGCACCTTTGGGACAACCGTGGCTTGGATGATTGAGAATTTCCATGGATATTTAGCCGGCTATGGGGAAGTGTCCCATTGCTATAGGGAACCTGGCTGGAAGAGGCTGTCTGGAAGGCCAGAGAGGGGCTTCCCCAGTGCCTATCCAGAGATGATGATGAGTTGGAAGGGACCTTGGAGGTCTTCTAGTCCAACCCCCTGCTTAGGCAGGAAACCCTACACCACTTCAGACAAATGGTTATCCAATATCTTCTTAAAAACTTCCAGTGTTGGAGCATTCACAACTTCTGGAGGCAAGCTGTTCCACTGGTTAATTGTTCTAACTCTCAGGAAATTTCTCCTTAGTTCGAGGTTGCTTCTCTCCTTGATTAGTTTCCACCCGTTGCTTCTTGTCCTGCCCTCAGGTGCTTTGGAGGATAGTTTGACTCCCTCTTCTTTGTGGCAACCCCTGAGATATCGGAACACTGCTATCATGTCACTCCTTCAGGAGAGGGTCTCCCCAGGACCCCTCCCTCCCCACTGACACCGAACCCACCCACCTTCCTTGCCTTTGTCCTTTGCAAAGTTAAAAAGAAAATTGCAGACAGCTGGTCTGTGCTGTTGCGCCTTGGACACACCGAAGAGAGAAGAGCGAGGGAGGGAGGGAAGGAAAAAAAAACACGAACGAGAAGAGATTTACTCCCGTTCTAAATTATTCACACGAAAAGGGACTGTGCATCTTTAACAAGCCATCGTTTTATGAACAAGGTTAACATTTTTACTTGATTCAGTAGAATATTATAAACTCTCCGGGGCCCATTTGAGGACTTTCTACGTTGCGCAAAAGGAACGCACTCAGCAGTTTTGATATTATTTAGAGAATAAAATTAACCCTCCACGGCCCAGGCTGGGTATTTTCTCTCCCCCGTTAAATATGGCGTGCTCAGCAATTCCATCCCCCCTCCAAATATTTATATATTTATATACATATATATATAATTACAGGCTGCTATCCATCATCTGTAGGAGAATGTTTTTCTGACACTCCAAAAGTGATGCCGTAAGCACGTTGACTAATAGAATAAATATTCTAAATATCTCTTTTATATTTTCATTTAAATTGGAATATTTTAAAATAATTGCAGACGGGCCAGCCCGGGCGCCTGGTGCTGGTGCTGCGGAAGAGCAACCCAATTATGTTCGCTTCCATTTAGGACGTCAGGTTTCTCGCCACAAAATGGGCACCTCGTTGGTGCTCGGCTGCAAAAGGCGGTTAGTTAGCAAAGGGTAATTCGCTGGCAGGTCCTGATGCCAAGCCCTGCCTCTTAAGAGGTGTCCTTATTCTGCAACTCTGTCAGTTATCCTTCGGCTGGCTGGCGATGGGTCTCCCCTGAGATCCTGAGTCTTCTGGCCGCTCCCTAGAACTGCGATGGGGGAAACCTACAGGTAGATGTGCCTCCACCACACGGCCTGGTCCTTCTCAAAACGTTGCTGATTTTCCTGGCTGGCCTGCTTTGTTCAAAGGGATGCTAAGAGGTCAGGTTCCGTGGTCAGCAGAACTGACCAGAACAAGAGGCACCTCAAACCTTTTCAGGCAATCTCCAGAGTTGCTTCTTAAGGATAGTTAGGACTTTCTAGGTTTGTAAGAGGGGAAGGCATCTTCCTGTTCACCTTCACCCAACTTCGGGGTCCTTGGTGCTCTCTGAACATGCAGACGTTTCATGATCCAACCAGGAAACCTCATCAGTTCGAGAAGGAGCAAACCCCATTCCCTCTATCACTGATGACATTACCTAGTTGGGTCATGAAATGTCTGCAAAAAGACAATGAAGCTCAGAGAGCTCCAAGGACCCCACAGTCCTCCTCCTCCCTACCACTGATAATGTTTCCTAGATGGGTAATGAAATGTCTTCAAGAAAACAACCAAGCTCAGAGAGCTCCAAGGACTTCTCCCCCTCCTCCTCCGAGAGCAGCCAGGACCCCACAGTTCAACCCTGAGTTACAAATATTCTCTTCTATCGCTACCACCCCCATTGGACTATCTGTCCACTTCGGTTACCCCTTTTATCTCTTGCCATTTCTCGTCCCCAAGAAGATCGCAGCCTGTTACAACACTACGCTTGTGGACAACTCTTGTTTTTACCTTGAGGGTCACCCCTGAGCTACGGCTGGCACGCAGCCACCGTAAGATTTTCTCCTTCCCCAATAATGGAAGGGTTCCCCCCCTTCTAATTTTTCACGTCTTCCTGAAGACCGTCAGCGCAAAGGATGGGATGGTGGAATTGGCCCACTCGACTCTGCTTTTAATTAACTCAGCGACTGGGCCCTTCTGGAGCATTAACTACTAGGTGAATGCCAAATCCTCTCCCAGGAGGTTGTTGCAAGGACTCTGGAGTGTCCCTGGATCTCTCTGGCAATTTCAGCGTCTTGGATGGAGGAGAGGGAGGGGAGCCTTCCTGGGTGCAGGCAGCCTGGAGGAGGAAGACTTTCCACGCATTTCTCGTCTTCAGAACTGGGAGCCAAGACTGGTCCGATTTAGGAGATCAGGACTTGCTGGGATGGAATGAAGATCAATCAAAGGAGAATAGAAGAAAGGATGATAAAGGAAGATAAACCTTAGCGTAGTGTTCCTCCACCTTGGCAGCTTTCGGATGTCTGGACTCCGACTCCCGGAATTCCCCAGCCAATTTTTTTCTCGGGATTTCCACTGCAGAAATTGCAAACTACAGGAACCATTTGCACCACTCAGGTGACCCTGAGGACACAGACAAACCTCCAAGTGGCCTCAATGACTCTCTCTAAAAGGATGCAAATGGCCAGCTGTCTGCAAGGAGTATAAATCCTTCCAATCCCCACCATCCAGTCAGAGCTGAAGAAGCTTCTTGGAGGAGAAGCGAAAAGTCTTCAAAAGAAAAAACAAGAAAAGTCCAGTTGCCTCCTGTCTCCTTTGGAACAACTTCAGCTTTGTTCCCTGGAGGAAGAGCTGGATGGAATATTAAACACACGCTGTAATGATTTGGCCACCACGACACAAAAAAAGATGTTGAGACTCTGGAAAGAGTGCAGAGAAGAGCACCAAAGATGATTAGGAGGCTAAATCCATACAAAGAACGGTTGCAGGAACTGAGATATGTCTAGTTTAATGAAGAGAAGGACTAAAGGTGACATGATAGCAGTCTTCCAATATCCAAGGGGCTGCCCCAAAGAAGAGGGGGTTGACCTGTTCTCCAAAGCACCTGAGGGCTGCACAAGGAAGACCCAATCTGGAAATAAGGATGAATTTCTTGACAGTAAGAATGATTAAGCATTGGGACTGCTTGCCTCCTGGTTCTTCAAGAGAAGACTGGACAACCATTTGTCCAGGACTCCTTGTGTAAGGACTCCTGCCTTGAGCAAGACAAGAAGCAACGGATGGAAACTAATCAAGGAGAGAAGCAACCTAGAACTAAGGAGAAATATCCTAACAATGAGCCAGTGGAACAGCTTGCTCCCAGAAGTTGTGGGTGCTCCGCCACTGGAGGCTTTTAAGAAGAGATTGGACAGCCATTTGCTTGGAATGGTATAAAGGGTTGGACTAGAAGACCTCAGAGGTCCCTTTCAATTCTGTTAATTACGGCCTCTTTAATCACCCCTATACTCAGAACTATTGAGATGTCCAGATAAGGGTCAGTTATGGCTGTGCCCAGCACTTGGTTCGACAGTAAACCAGAGCAACTGATCACATAGCCTGCTCAAAGTAGGACATGATATAATCACCTCTGCATCGTCCCACCGATTAGCCCATCCAGCTCTCCCCACGCAAAATAAACTCCTGTTTTATGGGCAGTGGAAGAAGGCTTGAAGACCGTGTCCTGCCCAGAGGCACCTGGGATATGACTAAAAGCTGAGCACTTAAATCCGGGCGTTCGTCGCAGGGCTCCCCCGCCTGTCATCAGGAAGGGCTGCAGGACTTAACTTTGATTTTAGTGTTTATTTATTTATAATGGCTTTAGTCTGCTTTTCATTAAAAGTAATCCCAAACTAGGTACAATTAAGCAGGCTCAGGCCATAAAGAGAGCTGTTGGAACGATGATGATGACGGCAATATGGTCAGGAACGGTGGAACAAATGGGCCATCGGCTGGTGCAGAAAAGCAGCGGGATGGAGCATGAGAATGACAGAATAGCAGAGTTGGAAGGGACCTTGGAGGTCTTCTAGTCCAACCCCCTGCCCGAGCAGGAGACCCTATACAATTTGAGACAAGTGGCTGTCCAGGCTTCTTCTTGAAAACCTCCAGTGACGGAGCACCCACAACTTCTGGACGCAAGTTGTCCACTGATTAATTAACAGAATAACGGAGTTGAAAGGGACCTTAGAGGTCTTCTAGCCCAACCCCCTGCTTGAGCCGGAGACCCAATACAATCTGACGCAAGTGGCTGTCCAGTCTCCTTCTTAAAAACCTCCAGTGACGGAGCACCCACAACTTCTGGACGCAGGTTGTCCCACTGATTAATTAACAGAATCCCAGAGTTGAAAGGGACTTGGAGGTCTTCTAGTCCAACCCCCTGCCTGAGCAGGAGACCCCAGACCAGAGATCTGCAACCTTGGGAACTTTAAGATGTGTGGACTTCAACTCCCAGAATTCGTCAGCCGGCGTGAGATCACAGTAATAAAATTATATAGGAGCACAGAATGTTATACCCTTCCAACCCTGTCGTTCTATGTTCACAGTTCTATGATGGAAATATGTAGTCAATTTTGTAAGGTGTGAAGAATTCAAGAAGTTACACACAAGTTATAGGTTACATTTTAAAATACTTTGATTCATAAAAATAGAGTAAGTGTTCTATATCAGGGGTCTCCAACCTTGGCAACTTTAAGGCTTGTGGACTCAACTCAAGCCTTAAAGTTGCCAAGGTTGGAGACCACTGTTCTATATGTTAATATCTAGGCTAGTGTTTCCCAACCTTGGCAACTTGAAGATATCTGGACTTCAACTCCCAGAATTCCCCAGCCAGCATTCGCTGGCTGGGGAATTCTGGGAGTTGAAGTCCAGATATCTTCAAGTTGCCAAGGTTGGGAAACACTGATTCTAAGCCATTTATCCAACTAAGCGCAATGTTTGTTAGTTGGAAAGCATCTGTTCCCCCTCTATGTATAAGCCCTTAAATGGCCAGAGGGTCAAGATGTCTGACAAGGAGCACCACAGTCAAATTGGGGGGGGGGGGGGGAATACTCTGCCCCATTGAAACAGAGTTTAAAGAGTGGGATATAATCCAATGAATTGGACTACTGTAATGCGCTCTACATGGGGCTACCCTTGAAGAGTATTCAGAGACTCCAACTGGTGCAAAATGCGCCTGCGCATGCTGTGGTGGGTGTTTCAAGATACACCCACGTCACACCTATACTCCGCCAGCTGCATTGGCTGCCCATTGCTCTCCGGGTACAATTCAAGGTGTTGATCATCATCTTTAAAGCCCTTCATGGCTTAGGACCAGGCTATCTCCGGGACCGCATCCTACCTCATACTTCCCTTCGACCGGTCAGGTCCCACAGAGTGGGTCTCCTCCAGGTCCCGTCAGTCAAACAGTGCCGACTGGTGGGGCCTAGGGGAGGGCCTTCTCTGTAGGGGCCCCTACTCTCTGGAACCAACTCCCCCCGGAGATCCGAATCATCCCCACCCTGCTGGCCTTCCGAAAAGCCATTAAGACATGGCTCTTCCTGCAGGCGGGGTGATTTTGAGACGACCTTCCATCTGACGTCTCCCCCCATGTATGTATGATGTGTATGTTTTTAAAATTGTTTTAAATTGTTTTTAACAATTTATTTGATGTTCCCTAAAATGTTGTACGCCTCCCTGAGTCCTGAGGGAGTAGGGCGGCATAGAAGAATAAATAAATAAATCGAATAGAATTGTCGTAATAAGATGGGCTGCCATGTGGGAAAGACCTTGGATGATTCAGACAGGAGATGCAGCCTGGGAACGATCCGATAAGAGCCAGCATAGCCCTCAGGTGCATAATGGACGGAGGAAGAAGCTCAAAAGGCACCCACCCTAGTTTCTTCGGCGGTAAAAGGGGAGGGGGAAGAGACGTACTTTCGGTTTGCCAGATTTTGCCAGCGTAGCTTCACGATAATGCAGAATTAGCCCCACAAATGCGGTTCCTATCTGGTTCACCCCGCGAGGCCGACATAACACCACTTTATTTATATTGGTTAGAATTCATACGATTCCTGGGAAAGATTTCTTTAGTTGTGGGATAATGTCGACTGTCGCCCCCTTTTTGCTGACACGATGGCAGTATTCCAGTATTTGAGGGGCTGCCCCAAAGAAGAGGGGGGTCAACCTATTCTCCAAAGCATCAGAAGGCAGGACAAGAAGCAACGGATGGAAACTAATCTAGGAGCGGACCAACCTGGAGAAACTTTCTGACAAATTAATCCGTGGAATGGCTTGCCTTCAGAAGTTGTGAATGCTCCATTGCTGGAGGTTTTTAAGAAGAGATTGGACAACCACCTGTCTCAAATGGCACAGGGCCTCCTGCTTGAGTGGGGGGGGGGGTCAGACTAGATGACCTCCAAGGTCCCTTCTAACTCGGTTATTCTGTTATTCTCATCAGACAACACAAAGGAAAGGAGACAAAAGGGTCCCTTCCAGCCAAAAGCACATCCTTTCTTGAATACAAAGAATGTGCTGTCGTCAGCATGTTGGTTTTGTTTAGTGTGCAAGCGTGCGCTCGAGTCTTCACGAGAAGCCACTGGTGTGCGACATGCCTTTTCTCATCCTGGAAACCGGCAAATTCTTACCTATCTTAATTCTGTCAATTTTATTTTAAGAAAACAAATGTTGTTCTAATGTTTTTCCAGGCAAATATCCACAAAATAGGACGGGCTATTAAACGGGGACGACTACCGATGTTCCTTGACGTACGAGGAATTTCCACCGCCAAGCGAGCTGTTTAAGTGAGTGGTGTCCAGTTTTACGACCTTTTATGTCGTTAAGCAAAAGTCACAGCAGTTGTCAAAGGAGTGCTGCTTTTGTTAGCAACGGATGGAAGCTAAACAAGGAGAGAAACAACCTGGAACGAAGGAGAAATTCCCTGACAGTGAAAACAATTAACCAGAGGAACAGCTTGCCACCAGAAATCATGGGCACTTATTTCACTGGAGGTTTTAAAGAAGAGACTGGACAGCTACTTTTCTAGGATGGTATAGGGTCTCCTGCTTGAGCAGGGGGTTGGACTAGAAGACCTCCGAGGTCCCTTCAAACTCTGATATTCTATGTTCTATCTACAACCTCCAATGCCTTGCACACCTCTAACATGGTTGTTTTGAAAGTATGCAGGCAAGCTGGTTAATGGAGAGGATGAGAACACAAGATCTTCTTGTGGGTGACATGATAGCAGTCTTCCAATATCTCAGGGGTCGCCACAAAGAAGAGGGAGTCAAGCTATTCTCCAAAGCACCTGAAGGCAGGACAAGAAACAACGGATGGAAACCAATCAAGGAGAGAAGCAACCTAGAACTAAGGAGAAACTTCCTAACACTGAGGACAATTAATCAGTGGAACAACTTGCCACCAGAAGTTGTGGATGCTCCCTCAATAGAGGTTTTTAAAGAAGAGATTGGACAACCACTTGTCTGAAGTGGTGTAGGGTTTCCTGCTTGAGCAGGGGGGTGGACTAGAAGACCTCCAAGGTCTCTTCCAATTCTTATTCTGTAATTCTGTCAAACAAACCTGGTTTCCCCCCGCTAAATTTTGCTTGTCCAAAGCCGGCTGGGAAGGTTGCCGGTACATATATAAATACATACCGGTTGCTAAGTGCCTGAATTTTGATTGTGTGACGGTGGGATGGCTGCGACGGTCGTTGAGTGCAAGGAACAGATCGTAGTCGTAACTTGGAATGGTCGCTGAATGAACGGTTGTAAGTCGAGGATGGCCTGTGCGCATGATCCAACTTCAGCTACGATGACTGGCGAGTTTCACTCCTTGGAGACGTGATCAGAAGAGGGGCGCCCAGCCATTGGAAGACAACCAGATCTCCCTTCTTCCATGGCTGTCAACATCGCTGATCCCAAAGGAATATACAGGCAGTTCTCGACTTACGACAGTTCATTTAGTGACCGTTCAAAGTTACAACAGGTGCTGAAAAAAAGTGACTGGGGAACATTTTTCACACTTACGACGGTTGCCGCATCCCCAAGGATCATGTGAGCAGAATTTGGAGGCTTGGCAACTGATTCATATTTATGACAGTCACAGCGTCCCGGGGTCCCATGATCCCCTTTTTGCGACCCCCCTGACAAGAAAAGTCCATGGGGGAAAGCCAGATTCACTTAACAACCGCGTTACCAATTTAACAACTGCAGCAATTCACTTAACAAACGTGGCAAGAAAGGTCGTAAGATGCAGCTAAAAAAAGGTCCCCCTTAGCAACAGAAATTTTGGGCTCAATTGTAGTCGTAAGTCAAGGACTACCTGTAATCTCTTTCAAACTATCCAAGGTTAAGAAGGGCATCAAACCACCAACATTTTGTGCCCAAATCCGAAAGCAGCAACAGATAAGAAAGTGGTCACGCAGCAGAATGGGCTCCTCTAATCTTAAAGTGAGCACGGGGAGTCCTCGGCTTATGACCACAAGATTTCTGTGGCTACGCGAGACATGCATTAAGTGAATTCTGCGCCATTTTCTGACCTTTCTCGCCACCGTTGTTAAGCGGATCACTGCCGTTGTTAAGTTAGGAACACGGCTGTTAAGCGAATCCGGCTTCCCTATTGGACTTTGGTGGCCAGATGGTCGCAAAAGGGGATCACGTGACCCCACCAGGACACAGCGACCGTTGTAAATATGAACCAGAGGCCGAGCGTCCGAATTTTGATCAGGTGACCATGGGGATGTTGCAATGGTCATCAGTGTGAAAAAAGGTCATGTCTCTTTTTTCCGTGTCCTTGTAACTTTGACCAGTCACTAAGTGAACTGTTGGAAGCCGAGGACTCCCTGTATTTTACTTGACCAAAACTTGGAAGTAGAAAACTAAAACCAAGACCGAATTGCTCCTTTCAATGCCTGGTTCTCCATTTTTCATCAAGACCTTCTTTATCATTTGTAAGGTTTTGCTAAACAACTCCAGTTCAATTACACATTTACACACACACACACACACACACACACACTTCCTGAAACAACAAGAGGAGCATTGGAGGCTGCTGAGCTAGTATTTTTTCTATTTTTAAAAATATCAGCTTGGAAAACAGAAATGGGTCTTTGGATGAGAAGAACCGGCTCAACCAGCAGCGTCCAAGCTAGGCAACGTTAAGACTTTTGTCTACGGAGATTCTCGTAGATCATCCAGGTCATGGCTGTGCCAAAGGGCCTTTTTCCAAAAGGCAACTGGACTTTCTTGGTTTTTTCTTTCAAAACGTTTCACTTCTCATCCAAGAAGTTGTTGAAGAAGTGAAGAAGCTTCTTGGATGAGAAGCGAAACGTTTCCAAGGGGGACAACAAACACCAAGAAAGTCCAGTTGCTTTTTGGAAAAGTGACTTTGGGTTTAAGACTTGTGGATTCAACTCCCATAATTGTGGACTTCAACCTCCCAGAATTGTGGACTTCAACCTCCCAGAATTGTGGACTTCAACTCTCAGAATTCCCCAGCCAGCCATGCTGGCTGGGGAATTCTGGGAGTTGGAAGTCCACAAGTCTTAAAAGTTGCCAAGGTTGGAAAGCCTCATACTTAGCTGAAGAGGCCTTCTTGCCGTATTTTGTCATGATCTGAAGATGGTGGAGGAGACAACCCACTTCTCCACTGGAAGATGGGTCAAGGAAAAGGACTTTACAGCCTTGGCCCTTGCAAGGGCCAGCCAGAGAGGAGTTACATCCTGAGAGCGAGATGGATCCGTGGCCCCCGTCCTCACCTTCTCTCCCAAGGGACAGTAGCCCTTTAGGAAGTCCGAGCAGACCTCTGCTTTCCTGGACACGTAGACGTGGCTGTATGGACAGTCGCTGTTGCTGCAGATTCCCTTCAGGAAGTAGGAACAGACGGGCATCTGACAGCGGGAAGCAAAGAGAGAAGAGGTTTGAGTGAGGACCTTCTGCAAGTCAGAAAAAAACTAACCAACCCCCCAAACTCATCCTTTCCACATTGTGGGAATGTGACAGTAACACTCTACGGTACACTGGTGAGGTCATATTTGCAATTCTGCACGTAGCGCAACAAAGGTGATTAGGGGGCTGGAGGATAAAACTAATGAAGAGTGAAATGTCCTCCAGGTCAGGGTTGTCCCAAAGGTGCTTTTTTTTCAAGGGACAAGTGGACTTTCTGGTTTTTCTTCGAAGACGTTTCGCTTCTCATCCAAGAAGCTTCTTCAGCTCTGACAGGATGGTGGGGAATGGAAGGATTTATACTCCTTGCAGACAGCTGGTCATTTGCATCCTTTGAGAGGGTCCTTGAGGCCACCT
The DNA here is from genome assembly GCA_023053685.1 of Diadophis punctatus similis. Classification (NCBI taxonomy): domain Eukaryota; kingdom Metazoa; phylum Chordata; class Lepidosauria; order Squamata; family Dipsadidae; genus Diadophis; species Diadophis punctatus. The sequence continues at coordinate 205,681,483 of JALIGW010000003.1, read as the reverse complement.
GGAGGTTTATCTGTGTCCTCAGGGTCACCTGGGTAGCGCAAACAGGTGTGGAGCCTTCTTGGAACTGTTGACTGTGTTGTAGACTGGAGATAGATGATGTGATATCCCTTCCCCTCTGTTGAGGCAGGGCTGTTCAATTTGGACACAGATGGCCTCTTGGACCCCTCTTTCAAACCAGCAGTCCTCTCTGTCCAGAATGTGGACTTTGCTGTCTTCGAAAGAGGGGCATTTGTCCTTTAAATGCAGGTGGACTTATGAAGAGTGGTTGCAGGAATTGGGTATGTCTAGCCTAGGGGGGAAAAGGACCAGGGGCGACGTGAACGGTTGGGTTTTGCCCCATTTTACAAGTTATCTTGCTACATTTGTTAAGGGAATCACTCCAGTTGTCCCAAAGGGGCTTTTTTTTCAGGAGGCAACTGGACTTTCTGGCTTTTTCTTTGAAGACGTTTCGCTTCCCATCCAAGAAGCTTCTTCAGCTCCGACTGGAGGGTGGGGAATAGAAGGATTTATACCCCATGCAGGCAGCTGGTCATTTCCATCCTTGTTAGAGGGTCGTTGAGGCCACTTGGAGGTATCTCCATAGACAATCACTATGGTTGTTAAATTAATCACACGGTTGTTAAGTGAATCTGGATTCCCCACGGACTTTGCTTGTCGGAAGGTCACAAAAGGGGATCGCGTGACCCTGGGACGCTGCAACCGTCATAAATATGAACCAGTTGTCAAGCATCTAAATTTTGATCACGGGGCCGTAGGGGGGCTGCAACGGTCATAAGTGTGAAAAACAGTCATAAGTCCCTTCTTCAATGCCGTTGTTAACTTCGAACAGCCACTAAGCGAACCGCTGCAAGTCGAGGACTACCTGTAGTGTGAGAAGCGAGGGGGAAGGGCAAGCTCGAAGGCAGAAAAACAAAGGGAGTTTTGAAAAGCAAAGAGTTTATTTTTAATTGTCTTTTAACTGCAGGCTACTCCAATAAAGGAGAGGGGCTCCAGGGCCCTCTTGGCGATCGGCCGTGGCGTGACCGTCCACGGACGCCTTTAATGTAGCTTTTGATAGAGCGATCAAATTAGCTCTAATAAAAAGAGGACAATAAAGCCCCCCACCCGCTCCCTCCCACCCCCATGCAGGACTCGGGCCCCTCCCAGCTGCCAGGGCTGAGCCATTACCCCGAGAAGTGCCTCCTCCTTTCAATTAACCTTGTTTGCACCCGGCTACGTCCCTGCAAATAACAGCAACATTAACGCAAAGCGCTCGCGCGCCATAGCCATATTAGGATGCTCTGACGAGACGGCCGCCTTCACGAGCCGGCAGCTAATGAACCCGAAACTCAACGTGAATTTCCAAATTGCTCACCACAGAATTTTGAAGCTCTATTAGGGAGAAAAATGCTGATTCTTGTCAAGTCCCCTGAAGGGGAAAAGCTGTTGCAGCAGCACCCTGCCTCGGCCCAAACCTCAGCCTGCCACTAACCTCTGTCTGCGATCACAGCCATCGGGATGAGGGGTGGGAGGCCCCGGGGCCCACTCGGGATGGGGCCTTTGCCCCACAATGCATTCTCCTTCTCTCCATCACTGGAGGTTTTTAAGAAGAGACCAGACAGTCACTTATCTGAAATGGTATAGGTTCTCCTGCTTGAGCGGGGGGGGGGGGGGGGGCTGGACTAGAAGACCTTCCAAGGTCCCTTGAAATGGCTGGATGCTCCCTCTGGGCACACCCCGCTGGGTGGGAAAGGGGCCTTAAAAGTAGGGGCTCCGCTCAGGTGTGCAAGAACGTCCAAAGCTCGTGGTGGCAGGAGCCCCCATGTCTGCTGGAGGAATTAACTCACTAGCCACTTTGATAAATGAGGCAGCCGGCACCTTTTCCTGGTAATTACCAGGTTAACAGGAAGCTACAGGATCAGGGGCAGAAGTCAGCCCCTGCTGTGGGCAGCCACCTCTCTCACGGCTATAAATCATGGGCAAGTGGATCTCTACAACGCAGAGGGAGCTCGCCTGGCCCAGCCACAGGCAGGCAGGCAGGCAGGCAGGGGGCTCCAGGCTGAACGTGGGGAGCAGAGGCACCCCTTTCCGCTCGCATTCAAAGCCCCGAAAGACCAAGTTCTCAGGGTGCATCTCTGTTGTTCACAAATGCATAATTTTGTATTTATATTTTTGTCGTGTTTATCTAGCGTCTATTGGAGGCGGTGATCCTTTGAGAGTTGTGGGCAATGAAATTTCATTTTAACGTATGCCGATCAGTGTACAACCGAAGTGACAATGAAGTTCTATTCTATCTATCCTTCTATCCAAAAATAAGAAGAAAGCAAGGGCATATGGGAGGGGAGGGGAAGGAAGGAAGGAAGGAAGGAAGGAAGGAAGGAAGGAAGGAAGGAAGGAAGGAAGGAAGGAAGGAAGGAAGGAAGGAAGGAAGGATGGATGGATTCTGGATAGATAAAATAAAATATTGAAATCTAAAACAATATATATATATATGTTAAATGTTTTTTTCCTCCCCATGTACATGTATATACCCGAACTAGACTGTGTTGTTTCTCTGTGTCATAGAATATATGTGGGCCTATGCATAATTTTGTATTTATTTATTTATATTTTTGTCGTGTTTATGTAGTGTCTATTGGAGGTGGAGACCTTGGAGAGCTGTATGTAACGAAATTTCATTTCAATGTATGCCGATTTGTTGTTGTTGTTAGTTGCAAAGTTGTGTTGACCCATCGCGACCCCATGGACAATGTTCCTCCAGGCCTTCCTGTCCTCTACTATCCCCTGGAGTCCGTTTAAGCTCACGCCTACTGCTTCAGTGACTCCATCCAGCCACCTCATTCTCTGCCGTCCCCTTCTTCTTTTGCCCTCAATCGTTCCCCGCATTAGGCTCTTCTCCAGTGAGTCCTTCCTTCTCATTTAAGTGGCCAAAGTATTTGAGTTTCATCTTCAGGATCTGGCCTTCTAAAGAGCAGTCAGGGTTGGTCTCCTCTAGGACTGACCGGTTGGATCGCCTTGCAGTCCAAGGGACTCGCAGGAGTCTTCTCCAGCACCAGAGTTCAAAGGCCTCCATTCTTTGGCGCTCAGCCTTCCTTATGGTCCAACTTTCACAGCCACACATTGCAACTGGGAAAACCATAGCCTTGACTATACGCACTTTTGTTGGCAGGGTGTGTTGGTTGTGCCGATTAGTGTGCATTTAAAGCAACAATAAAGTTATTCTAAGTCTAAGGAAAGGAAAGGACTGTATCGCTTGCATGGATTTCAGGTAGTTCTTGACTTACGACCACAACTTGAGCCACAAAATTTCCAAGCTGAAGTCCACTATCTTAAAGTGACCAAGGTTGAGACGCAGGTAAACCTTGACTTGCAACTACAATTGATCCCCAAAATTTAAGGAAGACCGTTGTTAGGTGAGCTTTGCTTGTTAAGTGAATCACCGTGATTGTTAGGTTACTAGCACAGTCATTAAGTGAATCTGGCTGCCCCTGTTGGCTTTGCTTGTCAGATGGTCACAAAAGTGGATCATACGACCGCCCCGGGATACGTACAGGAAGTCCTCAACTTACGGCCGCAATTGAGCCCAACACTTCTGTGGCTAAGCGAGACATGTGCTAAGTGAGTTGTACCCCATTTTACGACCTTTCTTGCCACACTTGTTAAGCGAATCACTGCTTCGGTCGTTAAGTGAATCGGGCTTTCCCGTTGACCTTCTGCTTGTCAGAAGGGGAATCACATGACCCCGGATGCTGCGCCCGTCATAAATATGAGTCAGTTGCCAAGCGGCCGAATTTTGATTACGTGACCATGGGGATCCTGCAACAGTCATAAGTGTGAAAAACTGGTCATAAGTCACTTTTTTCAGTACCTTTGTGACTTCAAACAGTCACTAAGCAAATGGTTGTAAGTCGAGGACTTCCTGTATGGAAGGGTGACCTTTTCACAGTGAAAGGCAACGCACAAACACACATACACACACACACACACGTCGAAGCTTCAATTGGGATGGAGACCACCCAAAAATTCCAGGGCGAAACTGAAAACTGGAGACAACCCATCAGTGGCAAAACTATTTAAGTGCTGTTTGCACTTCTGTCCTCCGCCTCCTTTGAAGATTTCAGCCAATTTAAGTCTCACGAAGGAAGGCGAATCGACATGTCCCAGGTTGCAGGATCCAATCTGGGTCGGTCCCAATTGGATCCTGCACATTTAAATCTTTTCCGGCTTTTTCAGGGACCAGATTCTCTGTGGGTCCCTGGCTAAAGCAAGCCTCCGGGAGAGGCGGCCTTGAACGAATGTAGCCAGCTGTTCTGCACACACAAAAATAAGTAAATCAGCAGTTTCTCATCCTGTCGGCACATCTGGCCAGCTGGGCTTTACCTGCTGGGTCAGCAGCTGTGCAGAGCGAAGTTAGATACAGATTAACAGAGTTGGAAGGGACCCTGTAGGTCATCAAGTCCAACCCCCTGCTGAAACAGGAGACCCTATACCAGTGATGGCGAACCTTTTTTTGCTCGGGTGCCAAAATGTAATGCCCCCCCCGTGCATGCGCGCACAACCCCCCCCCCCGCGCTGCCCCCCGGCGCATGGACGCAGGCCTCACTGAAGCCTCCAGACTTCTGGCAGGCCCATTGGGCCGTTTTTCGCCCTCTCCAGACTTCAGGAAAGCCTCCGGAACCTGGGGAGGGCGAAAAACGGCCCAACGGGCCTAACCGGGAGTTCGTTTCCAAACTTCTGGTAGGCCCATTGGGTCCGGTTTTTGCCCTCCACAGGCTCCGGAGGCTTTCCTGAAGCCTGGAGAGGATGAAAACGGCCTCCCCTCCGCCCTCCGGAAGGCCGAAAATCAGCTGGCCAGCGCGCACATGCGCGCTGGGGCTGACATAGGGCAAGGCTTCGCATGCCCTCAGATATGGCTCCGTGTGCCACCTGTGGCACACGTGCCATAGGTTCGCCATCATGGCCCTATACATTCTGGACCAATGGCTGTCCAATCTCTTTTGAAAATCTCTACTGGTGGAGCAGCCACAACTTCTGGAGGCAACCAGTTCCACTGGTTAATTGTCCTCACTGCCAGGAAGTTTCACTTTAATTCCAGGTTGCTTCTCTCCTTGATTAGTTTCCATCCTTTGCTTCTTGTCCTGCCTTCTGGTGCTTTGGAGAATAGGTTGACCCCCTCTTCTTTGGGGCAGCCCCTCAAATACTGGAAGACTGCTATCATCTTGCCAACTCTAGTTGCTGTTATCTTTTCACCAAAGTGATACCTAAGCTAGCAGTGCTTTTGAACTGCTAGGTTAGCAGGAGCTGGGGTAAGGACAGGAGCTCACCCCATCACGAACCTGGCCTGCTGGCTTTCCAGCCAACAAATTAGAAATCAGAATCAGAATAGAGCTGGAAGGGACCTTGAAGGTCCAGCCCAGCATCTTAACCACTGAGCCACCTTCCCGCCCTATATTATATGGTAGCTAGGATCAACTTCCAGAATGCTGAGCCTGGAGGGTGTTGTCATGCCCCCATCGGAGCCTGAATCTGCGGAGGAAGAGGAACCGGAACTGGAGCCCACGGAGATCAAGGGGGCCGCCTTCGTTGGAATGTGGGGAGGAGCAGGCCGAGTCAGGCCAGGGCCTTTCAGGATTAGGATGGCTTGTAGGCAGGGAGAAAGTGGGGGCAGGATGACCAAGAGAGGCGAAGCAGTGAACATGAGGAGAGACAGAGCTCAGGTGATGAGCAAGGACCACCCTCTCCTGATCCTCGAGCACGGAGAGTGGAGAGAAGGCGAGAACAGCGCAGGCTGACCTGACACTTGGGAGGAGAGCGCCCCGCCTCTCTTCACAAGGCACACCTGGGGACTGAGACTTAAGGAGACACTGTGGGGAGGGGCATTTGTGAGGAACAAATGATGAATTCATGGAGTATTGTGTGCCGTTGCTGATGTTGGATGTTTCCTGGACTTCTTGCTTTATTAGTTGCTTCCTGAAACTATTGCCTTGTCCCTCTGCTTCCTGGACTCACTGACTTATTCCCTTGCGCTGCTGGATTTCTTGCTTTGCAGCCGTTGTGCTCACAGCGTTGTACTGGACTACTTGCAGCCAGAGGCTGCTCGAGGGGCGTGTGTGCGTGTGTGTGTGTGTGTGATCACTTTGCTCTAGGACTTGCCAGAAAAGTGGGAGCATTTGGGGGAAAGTTGGAGCAATAAAGAGGCAGTTTGAACTATCAGCTGCTTGTGTCGCCTCTGTGCCGTGCCCCGGGTCATCACAGGTGTTCTTCAAACTGTATTTTTTTTTGCATGGCCAAGGAATTGGGGTTCAAGGTGCAAATCCGCCTGGAGGTACATCTACGTGTACGTGAATGTGTGTGTGTTGGCCAGAGTCTCAGCTGCTCTACCCTTTATCCCTGTAATCCCTACTAAAGTGGCAGGCAGGCAGCCTCAGATGCTGCCGAGCGGCACCCGGCTTAATGTGCTAAAGTACCGATGCTTCAAGTGGGTGCAAGAGACACACTCTGCTCTCATTAGGGAGACGCGTCCCCGTAACTGTGGGAAAATGCTTCGTCGAGGGAATGTGCAAATGAAGGAGATTAGAAAGCGTCAGAGGCATCCCCCCTCCCCCGCTGCTGTCTCCGCAGAGAGCCACTTAGCGACCGAAGCAAACCAACCTTGTCCTTCGAAATCTTGTGTGCGAAGGGACACGTCCCGTCCGTCTTCTTGCAGGTGCCGCGGAGGAATCTGTCAAGGGGACCAAAGAGAGGGTCGACTAAGGAGATGCAGAGAGTGAGGAAGAAGACGTCGAGGGAGGGGCGGGTGGTCCTCGGCTTACAACTAGAACTGGACACTGGAATTTCCCATCCTAAAGCAAGTCGATGATTAAGTGGCTTGTTCCTCTCTCTTTTTTTTTTTTACCATGGCTGTTATTCAAAACACAGCAGTCACAGGACAGAGCCTGGGGACGGAGTCAAGAGAGGAACAAGCCTGGAGCCGTTACGTTATCACAAACAGTCCAACCCTTCTTGAAGTTTTCTAACACTTACCTTGCACCAATTTAGTGCTAATCATTGACTAAATTCCTGTGTATACGCATGAGCAGCAATGGGGAATGGAAGGAATTCTATTCCTTGCAGACAGCTGGTCATTTGCATCCTTTTAGAGTAGGGATCCCCAAACTTGGCAACTTTTAAGACTTGTGGACTTCAACTCCCAGAATTGCTGGCTGGAGAATTCTGGGAGTTGAAGTCCACAAGTCTTCAAGTTGCCAAGTTTGAAGACCTCTGTTTTAGAGAGTCGTTGAGGCCACCTGGAAGCTTGTCTGTGTCCTCGGGGTCACCTGAGTGGTGCAAATGGGTGTGGAGCCTTCTTGGAACTTCTGAAAGGACTGTGTTGTGGAGCTGTGTTTTCTGCAGGAAGTTTTTCTGCCCTGTGTCCCTTCACTGTTTGAACATCCTGCAGAAAGCACAACTCCGTCCTTTCAGCAGTTTCAAGATGGCTCCACACCCATTTGCACCACTCAGAAGACCCCGAGGACACAGACAATCTTCCAGGTGGCCTCAACGACTCTCTAAAAGGATGCAAATGACCAGCTGTCTGCAAGGAGTATCAATCCTTCCGTTCCCCACTATCCGGTCAGAGCTGAAGAAGCTTCTGGGATGAGAAGCGAAACGTCTTCAAAAGAAAAAACCAGAAAGTCCAGTTGCCTCTTGGGAAAAAAAGCACCTTTGGGACGAGCATGACCTGGAGGACGGAGAATCTCCATCAATATTTAAAGAGGAGAAAGCATTTTTTGAAGTCCAGAACATTCAGATAACATTTGGAAGAGGCTCAGAGAGACCCCACCCTAATTCACTGGAGCATAAGGAGGAGGAGATCTAGCCCAATCAGACTTCTTCGCCTTACAACCATTCATTTAGTGACTCTTTGAAGTTGCGAGGGCACTAAAAGGAGGGACTTGTGACCACTGTTCCAAGCTGCGCGGCCGCACACGTAACGAGAGAACACCACGCGGAAGTTCCTAACTTCCACGTGGCATTTTCTAATGGCAGAGGCTGCGCGCCTGCGCACATGAAAAGAGAAGAGAACGCCGCGTGGCAGTTTCTAACTGCCGCGCGCCGTTTTCTGATGTTACAGGGAACATTGCTTGTGATTGTTGCACACACGGTTGCCTGATCAAAATTTGGATGCTTGGCAACTGGCATATACTTAAGACGGGTTGCAACATCCCAGGGTCACCTGATCCCCTTTTGCGACCTTCCGACGAGCCAAATCAACGGGGGAGCCAGGTTCACTTAACCACCTGGTTACCAACTTAAACACTGCAGTGATTCGCTTAACGATGGTGGCAAGAAAGGTTGTGAAATGAGGCAAAACTCATTTCAACGACTGTCTTGTTTAACAACAAGAATGTTGGGCTCAGTTGTGGTCATAAGTCAAGGACTCTCTGTATTTAAAAAACTAAAAACTGTGTTAAGAAACTAGAGCAGTGCTTCTCAACTTTGGCCACTTTCTGATGGGTGGACTTCAATTCCCAGAATTCCCCAGGCAGAATTCTGGAAATGGAAGTCAGAATCAGAATCGAGTTGGAAGGGACCTTGGAGGTCTTCTAGTCCAGCCCCCTCCTCAAGCAGGAGACCCTATACCATTTCGGTCTAGTCTCTTCTTAAAAACGTCCAGTGATGAAGCACCCACAACTTCTAGTGGCAAGCGGTTCCACCAGTTAATTGTCCTCACTGTTAGGAAGTTTCTCCTTAATTCCAGGTTGCTTCTCTCCTGGATTAGTTTCCATCCATTGCTTCTTGTCCTGCCTTCTGGTGCTTTGGAGAATAGTTTGACTCCCTCCTCTTCTTTGTGGCAACCCCTTAGATACTGGAATATTGCTCTCATGTCCCCCCCAGTCCTTCTTTTCTCTAGACCGGCCAAACCCGAATCCTGCAGCCGTTCTTCACATCTTTTCCTAAGTCATACGGTTCATATGTCCACATATCTGAAAGTGGCTGAGGTTGAGAAAGACTGATCTAGGTATTAAAAAGTGATATTATAGCTGGTATGTAACCTCTAATTTTTGGCCGAAAGGGGAAGGAGAAGAGAAAGACAGGAGACCTGGTACAGACTGCCACTTTCTCGGGGTCGTGGATGTACGGGCAGCTCTGCCCGCGGTTGCACTTCCCAAAACGGTTGTAGTACATGCAGTATTCCTTCTTCCGCTCTTTCCGCAGCTTGGCTTGGCGAATGATGGCTAGGCTCCTTTGCACAGCGCGGCTGCAGGGAGGGATAGAAGCAGACAGGAGAGCTCAGGGTAAGGCAAGGCCTTTTACAGAATACAATAACAGAATAACAGACTTGGAAGGGACCTTGGAGGTCTTCTAGTCCAACCCCCTGCTCAAGAAGGAGACCCTATATCCGTGATGGCGAACCTATGGCTTGAGAAGCACTGATGAGCTGAAGTGGTGCAGTGGTTAAATGCAGCCACTGCAGGCTGACTGCTAGTTCAGCAGTTCAGCTGTTCAAATCTCACTGGCTTAAGGTTGACTCAGCCTTCCATCCTTCCGAGGTCGGTAAAATGAGGACCCAGATTGTTGGGGGCAATATGCTGAACTCTGTAAACCGCTTAGAGAGCGCTGTAAAGCACTATGAAGCGGTAGATAAGTAAAGTGCTATTGCTATATGGCACGCGTGCCCGAAGTGGCACGCGGAACCATGTCGCCTGGCACGTGTGGCGTTGCCCGTTCCTCTTTCGGGTTACTGGCGCGCATGCGCGCACGACGATCAACTGGCCTTCGTGCGTGCGGCATTGCCGGAAACTGGAAGAACTGGTCTTCTGTTTTCCGGCGTGAGCATGCGCACCGGCCAGCTGATTGTCACGCGTGCATGCGCGCTAGTAACCGGAAAGCTAGCTGGCCGGCGTGTTCAATTTCCGGCTGGTGCATGCCTCCTGGGCAGCTCCTCTTGTGGGTTGCAGCCCCGACGAGAGCGCGCACACGCATGCACTCCCTTTTAGGCACTCAGTGCCGAAAAAGTTTGCCATCACTGCCCTATACCATTTCAGACAAATGCCTGTCCAGCCTCTTCTTAAAAACCTCCAGTGATGGAGCACTTACAAGTTCTGGAGGGAAGCTGTTCTACTAAGGAATTGTTGGGGATACAGAATAACAGAGTTGGAAGGGACCTCGGAGGTCTTCTAGTCCACCCCCTTGCTCAAGAAGGAGACCCTTTACAATTTCAGAGAAATGACTGACCAGTTTCTTCTTAAAAAATCTCCAGTGGTGAAGCACCCACAACATCTGGAGGCAAGCTGTTTCACTTGTTAATGGTTCTGACTGTTAGGAAATTTCTCCTTAATTCTAAGTTGTTTCTCCCCTTGATTGGGGGTGGTGGTGTGGGGGGGAGGGGGTAGATGGGGTGAGTTAGGGAAGAAAAGAAAAAAAATAAAGCAGACCCACCACCCAAATTAGAAACAGAAAGGATGTGGAGGGCGGAGAACAGACTGAAATTTCAGGAGAACGGGGACTCCCTACATCCAGATTGCATATAATGTGGATATCGATCACTTTAATTCACTCAGTATTGAGTAGCCAACCGTTGGAACGACATTATTAAAGCATTTATTGAAAAGAGCAGAGATCACCCCTCTGGGTGCTGGTAATATTCAAGCAATTCCTTCAGTAGCGATGGGGTAATATCTATCGGTGGTATTCATTAATTTGGGGATTGTTAACCTGCGTCGGCGGCTCCGTTGCCGGGATTAAATTACTGCGGTGTATAAATATGTTATTAACATCTCCCTCTGGGCCTCTCTTGGTTTTCTGGGCTCAAGGCGGCTGCCAACCTCCAAAATTCCCTTCGAAAGGCGAGAAAAACAAATAAGAGAATTTAAAAGAGGAAATCTAAGCCGAATCGAAGAGGCCTGCTTTGAGCGCCTCTTCGACTTAAGGGAAGGGGCTGTGGGCTGTGGATGAGAGGTTTCGTTGCTCCCAGGAGACAGAGGTGGGGATCTTGGCTAAGAGATCCCTCACGCCCAAGCTACTCACTTGGCGTTTGACAAAAAAGGTGGGATTTTGATTTAGTTTCACAACCTAAAGCAGGCGGTATTCTGGTTCCTGGGACAAATTGTCACAGTGGCCCAAGTCTAATTTTTTATTTATTTATTTGATTTTCATCCCGCCTTTATAAGAAACTCAAGGCGGCAAGCATAGCTGGTTCTCCTTCCTCCTCCTAATTTTCCCACAACAACCCAGTCAGGTGGGTTTGGGCTGCGACGAAGTCACCCAGCGGGCTTTCATGCCTAAGGTGGGACTAGAACTCACAGTCTCCCGTTGATTGGTCCAGTCGCCCATCCAACTTTCATGCCTAAAGCAGGACTAGAACTCACCGTCTCCTGGTGACTGGCCTAAAGTGGCCGAACTGGCTTTCATGTCCATATCCAGACTAGAACTCCCTGTCTCCTAGCGATTGGATCAAAGGCACCCAGCCAGCTTTCATGCCTGAGACTAGAACTCCCAGTGTCCTAGTGATTGGTCCAGCTTTCGTGCTTAAGGCAGGACTGGAACTCACCGACTCCTGGTTTTTAGGCCAGGACTTTCACCATTAACCAAACTGGCTTTAAATCTGGGATGTTTGTCTGTGCCGACTGCTGACTGAGTGGGTCACATTTCATTTCAGTTGCCTTCGAAAATCAGGCCCCTAACCAGGTACGTGGTAAGGCTGGGACCTTTTGGGTCTCAGAGGGAACAGTTTTGGGAATCCCAGATCTTTTGTGGTCTTCTGTTTTCCGGCGTGAGCATGCGCATGCATGGCAGTAACCGGAAGACTTGCTGGCTGGCGCGCATCGGAAACCAGAACTTCATTTTCTGGTGCGTTCATGCCCCTGGGCAGCTCCTCTTCCTGGTCGCGGCCCAGACGAGTGTGCGTGCGTGAAGTGCCGAAAAGGTTCGCCATCACTGGTGTAGGGTCTCCTGCCTGAGCAGGGGGTTGGACTAGAAGACCTCCCAGGTCCCTTCCAACTCTGTTACTCTATTCTTAAGTGAGGGTGCGCATGTGCGCCTAGGACCCCGGGGCTCTTCCAAGAACACGACTAACCTGGCAATGTAGCGGCTGGTGATCGACCGGCTTGGCCAGCCTGGTGGAGTAAACCCGGGAGAGCCAGGCGCCGAGTCGGGCCGTGATGCTGCAGGAGAGAAAGAGAAGCGGTTCAGAGAGCGAATTCAGCCCTAGGTATTAACAGGTAGGTAGGCTTTGCAGGTAGTCCTCGACTTACGACCATTCGTTTAGTGAACATTCGAAGTTACAGTGGCACTGAAAAAGAGAGATTCATGACTGTTGTTCCTCACACTTATGACCACTGCAGCGTTCCCACGGTCATGAGATCAAAATCTGGGCACTTTGTCACCTGGGGTGTTTTTTTTAAGACGGTCGCGCTCTGTCCCGGGGTCATGATCCCTTTTGCGACCTTTGCGGCCAGCTTCCGGCAAGCAAAGTCAATTGGTGGGGGGGGAGGAAGATTTGTGTGATTCACTTAACAACTGCCATGATTCGCTTAATGACGGTGGCAGAAAGGCAGTAAAAGGAGGCAAAACTCGCTTAACAACTGTCTCACTTAGCGACAGCAATTTTGGGCTCAGTTCTGGTTGTAAGCAAGGACTATTTATATTACGACCACAATAGAGCCCAAAATTTCCACTGTTAAGTGAGACATTTGTTAAGTGAGTTTTGACCCATTTTGCCGCCTTTCTTGCCACCGTTAAGTGAACCATTGCAGCTGATAAGTTAGAAACACGGTTGTTAAGTGAATCTGGCTTCCCCATTGACTTGGCTTGTCAGAAGGTCGTGAAAGGGGGATCATGTGACTCCAAGGCCCTGCAACCGTCATAAATATGAGTCAATAGCCAAGCGTCTGAATTTTGATCACACGACGATCGGGATGTTACAAAGGTCATAAGTGTGAAAAATGGTCATAAGTCACTTTTTTCAGTGCCGCTGTAACTTTGAACAGTCACTAAATGAACTGTTGTAAGTCGAGGACCATCTGTATATAAAGTTTGTGCAAGTTTTTTTATTGCACAAGCCCAGGAACTGGCAATGCCTGACAAACTGGGAATAAACAAGGAAGAAGAAAAAATTATTGCCCCATGGCTGGCACAGAGCCAGGGTCCGACTCATGAGGGAGGTCACATGCTCGACCTAGTGTTTCTTTCGGGACAGTGGAGAGATGATCTGAAGGTAGGGGATATAGTCATCACCCCGTTGTCATGGTCAGACCATTTCCTACTGAGGTTGGATTTCACAGCCCCACTCCTCCTCCGCAGGGAGGCGGGACCGACTAGGTGGTTCCGCCCCAGGCGCCTAATGGAGCCGGAAGGATTCCAGAGGGAACTTGGGGAAATACCTGAAACCCTGGTACACAATTCGTCTGATGCCCTGGTGGCTGCCTGGAACACCGCGGCAGCAGGGGCATTAGATCGAATTGCGCCTTTGCGACCTCTCCGTGGCAGTGGATCCCGGAAAGCTCCCTGGTTTACCGAGGAGCTCCGGGAGATGAAACGCCATAAGAGACGTCTGGAGCGACGCTGGAGAGCCAGTAAAACCGAGTCCGATCGAACACTATTAAGAACTTTTATTAAGTCTTATTTAGTGGCGATAAGGGCGGCAAAACGATCTCATTTTTCCGCTCTTATTGCGTCCGCAGATTCTCGTCCAGCCGCCTTGTTTAGGGTGACTCGCTCCCTCCTTGCTAAAGGGGGGAGCGAGGAACACTTGCAAGGTAGAGCTGAGGAATACTCGCAGTTTCTGACGGATAAAGTCGCTCAGATTCGGTCGAACCTGGACTCTAGCTGGGCAGAGTCCATTGAGTTGACAGGGGCAAGTCTTGGTTTAACATTATGGGAGGAGTTTGAGCCTGTTTCTCCTGAGGACGTGGACAAGGCTGTGGGGGCTGTGAGTTCTGCCACCTGTTTATTGGACCCGTGCCCCTCCTGGCTGGTCTCGGCCAGCAGAGAGGTGGCACGCGGCTGGATCCAGGCGGTTGTCAACGCTTCTCTGAGGGAGGGCTCCGTACCGCAACCGTTAAAAGTTGCGGTGGTGAGACCCCTCCTCAAGAAGCCTTCGCTGGATCCAGCGGATTTGAAGAACTTTCGTCCGGTCTCCAACTTGCCTTTTATAGGTAAAGTTGTGGAGAAGGTGGTGGCCTCTCAGCTCCTTCGGTTATTGGAGGAAACTGATCATCTAGATTCCTATCAGTCGGGTTTCAGGCGCGGTTACAGCACAGAAACCGCCTTGGTCGCCCTGATGGATGATCTCTGGCGAGCCCGGGATGGGGGTAACTCCTCCATCCTGGTGCTACTTGACCTCTCAGCGGCTTTCGATACCATCGACCATGGTATCCTTCTGCATCGTCTCGGCGAGTTGGGAGTGGGAGGCACCGTTTTGCGGTGGTTCTCCTCTTATCTCGCTGATAGGATGCAGTCGGTGTTAGCAGGTGGGCAGAGGTCGTCTCCTAGGCCCCTGACCTATGGGGTGCCTCAGGGTTCGGTCCTCTCACCCATCCTGTTTAACATTTACATGAAACCGCTGGGGGAGATCATCCGTAGACATGGGGTGAGTTTCCAACAGTACGCTGACGACACCCAGCTGTACATTACCACCCCGTCTAAATTCAGGGAGGCGGTTGATGTGATGTGCCAGTGCCTGGACGACGTTAGGATCTGGATGGGGAGGAACAGACTTAGACTCAACCCCGACAAGACTGAGTGGCTCTGGATATTGCCTCCTAAGGACCATGACAACTGTCCCTCCTTGGTTCTCGAGGGAGAAAAATTAACTCCCTCAGAACAGGTTCGCAATTTGGGAGTCCTCCTAGATCCACAGCTAAAATTAGATCAACACCTTACAGCTGTGGCTAGGGGGGCTTTTGCACAGGTTCGCCTGGTGCACCAATTGCGACCATACTTGGAGAAGGAGGCTCTACTCACGGTCACTCACGCCCTTGTCACCTCTAGATTGGACTACTGCAATGCGCTCTACATGGGGCTGCCCCTGAAGAGTGTTCGGAGACTTCAACTGGTGCAAAATGCAGCTGCGCGTGCTGTGGTGGGTGTTTCAAGGTACACCCACGTAACACCCATACTCCGCCAGCTGCATTGGCTGCCCATTGGTCTCCGGATACAATTCAAGGTGCTGATCATCATCTTTAAAGCCCTACATGGCTTAGGACCAGGTTATCTCCGGGACCGCATTCTGCCGCATTCCTCCCTTCGACCGGTTAGGTCCCACAGAGTGGGTCTCCTCCAGGTCCCGTCAGCCAAACAGTGCCGACTGGCGGGGCCTAGGGGGAGGGCCTTCTCTGTGGGGGCCCCTGCTCTCTGGAACCAACTTCCCCCAGAGATCCGAACCATCCCCACCTTGCTGGCCTTCCGAAAAGCCATTAAGACATGGCTCTTCCTGCAGGCAGGGGTGAGTTGAGACGATTTATATCTGATGTCTCCCCCATGTATGTATGATGTGTGTATATTTATATTTTTAATTGTTTTTAAGTGCTTTTAATAATTTTGTTTGGAGTTTTTGTATAAAATGTTGTACGCCGCCCTGAGTCCTGCGGGAGTAGGGCGGCATAGAAAAGCTACCAAATAAATAAATAAATAAATAAATTAGACCAGAGTTTGCAAACCTTGGCAACTTTAAGCTGGGTGGACTTCAACTCCCAGAATTCCCCAGCCAGCTTTGCTTGTAGTTATCTTTAAATGGAATTTTGTTTTCCAGCAAGGACAGTAATGTTTCAAAGTTATCAACTGGTAAAGTTTGATTGGCAGGACAGGATTTGGGATGCTTTAAACCCGACGATTCTAAACTTGGCAACTTTAAGCTGGGTGGACTTCAACTCCCAGAATTCCCCAGCCAGCTGGCTGGGGAATTCTGGGAATTGAAACCCTCCCAGCTTAAAGTAGCCAAAGTTGAAAAAACAACAACATTGAATTGGAGTCTTTATACTGGTCAATGTCCATGGCAAAAATCCACCTACAAGGCAAAGGTCAAGCTCCAAAGAAACAGGGGACAGCCTTGTTTACTGGACACTGCTGTCCAGCGCAGTCACAAAGGTGGACAGGTGAAAGGCAACACAACCTGGTCAAGGTGTCAAGGCGAAGCATTATGCAAACTGTCCGTGCCTCCGTTGTGCTCCCTGGCACTGGTCAGTGACCCCGAGCCTGACCTCTGCCCTGCGGGCACCCGCAAGATCGTCCTGGCAGCTTCTCTGCGCCCCCCAGTTTCAAGGGGGGGGGGGCAATGACAGGTCTTTTCTTCTGAAAGCTCCACCAGATGCCTTACACCAGGTGTGAAGTGTTATCCGGTCCTCTGGTGAAACTCCCTTTCACTCCCGTGGCAGAGAAGTGGGGGAAGTGTTGAGACAAACAGAAAGAAAAATGTTGATTTATGCGCACACCAGAAATCTAAGTGGCCGGCGTCAATAAAGAATAAAACCACTCAGATGCCGCTGCAGCAGTAATTCTAATTTAAACAACAGAAACAAAACCAACAGACAAAGCGATCTGCATCCTAAGCGATCTCAAAACGATGCTCTTTATCCTTTGTCCTGGAGTCACTTAGCAGCTCTTAAATCTGACCCCGCCAGTGCCCTGCCTGCCCAACCCCTCCCCCCATCACAGCTGCCCATGAAAGAGACAGGTGGGTCTCACACCTAAGTCCAGAACCTCCATCTCCCTCCGCAAGACCCATTTGGCCGAGTTGCTAGATCGACTCCCCGTGTCGACTTTATAGATTCATGAACTCAGAAGAAGGAAGCAATGCTGTTCCTGGCCAGCCTGTCCTCTCCTGAGCTGGCTTTCTCCTTCCATAGGACACTTGGGCCCGAGCTCTTCGATGCCTTGGCCAGGACTTAGTTGATCGGGTCAACTAAGGGTTCCTCTAATGGCCAGATCAGCCTTGCCCAACTGGAAGGACATCAAGACAAAAATGAAGGAAGGGAGGGAGGGAGGGAGGAAGAGATGAGAGGAAAAGGGGGAGGGAGGGAGGGAAGGATCACTGATGATGTTACCTAGTAGGGTCATGAAACATCTGCAAGAAAACCACCAAGCTCAGAGAAGCACCAAGGGGAAGGAAGGAAGGAAGGAAGGAAGGAAGGAAGGAAGGAAGGAAGGAAGGAAGGAAGGAAGGAAGGAAGGAAGGAAAGAAAGGAAGTATGGAAGAAAGGAAGGAAGAAAGAAAGGAAGGAAAGGAAAGGAAGGAAGGAAGGAAAGGAAGGAAGGAAGGAAGGAAAGGAAGGAAAGAAAGGAAGTATGGAAGGAAGGAAGGAAGGAAAGGAAGGAAGGAAGGAAGGAAGGAAAGGAAGGAAGGAAGGAAGGAAGGAAGGAAGGAAAGGAAGGAAGGAAGGAAGGAAAGGAAGTATGGAAGAAAGGAAGGAAGAAAGAAAGGAAGGAAGGAAAGGAAGGAAGGAAGGAAAGGAAGGAAGGAAGGAAGGAAAGGAAGGAAAGAAAGGAAGTATGGAAGGAAGGAAGGAAGGAAAGGAAGGAAGGAAGGAAGGAAGGAAAGGAAGGAAGGAAGGAAGTATGGAAGGAAGGAAGGAAGGAAGGAAAGGAAGGAAGGAAGGAAGGAAGGAAAGTATGGAAGGAAGGAAGGAAGGAAGGAAGCAAGCAAGCAAGCAAGCAAGCAAGCAAGCAAACCAAAGCAAGCATCACTGATGATGTTACCTAGAGACCACCCATGACCCCACAGTTCACCCCTGAGCTACAAAGACCTCCTTTTGTTTCTCTTCTTTGGAAGCCTTGCCCTTCAACACGGCTGCCCTGCCCTGGCCAATCTGCAAGAGGTTTAGGGCAAATTGGTCTGCTTTGAACTGGGCTCTGTCTAAATCTTGGCTCCACTTTCGGAGTAGCCCCCCAAGAGAGGCTTTCGCTATTCATTAGGCGTTCACCTGCCAACGTGGCTCCAACTGGCGCGGTGGGAGTTCCTGCGCCGTCAGCCGAGACGTGTGCCGGGAGCGCTCCAGGTGGGACGAGCATCCCTCCGTCGCTCACCTGCCAACCCGACTGTGTTCCTGAGAGAGTGAGTGGAATTTGATAGCGCGGCAAGCGGCGCTCCCTTCACCGGGGCTGTCACGCGGCCGACTGCTGACGGCACGGCCCATCTGTTCCTTGGGCAAATAAAGCACCCGGTGTCATCGCCACAATGAAGTCTCTGTGTGTGTGTGTGTGTGTGTGTGTGTGTGTGTGTGCATGTGCATCAGAGGGTCCTGTGGAATTCAGCTTGGGGGGGGGAGGATGGCAGGGGCCGCAGGGAGACACCCCCCCCCAGCTAAAGACCAAGTGAAACACCCCAATGTCCAGGTTTCTGCTTATTTGACGGCACCTCACTGCGAGGAATTTTGGGAAGAACCGCAAGGCACCAAGTGACACCTCCCAGTGTTAAAAAATGCACATCAACAAACTTGCTTGGGAAAAGGGTATTAAACCGAAGATACAAAGAAAAAAGAGGAAAGGTGTTAAAAATGTTCCGAGGGGTGCAGGCAGCATTTAGCATTCTACGGCACTATTATTTGGGGAGGGGAGTATTCCAGTCCTCGACTTACGACCCACAGCTGAGCTCCAAATTTCTACTGCTAAGCGAGACGGTTGTTTTGCCCCATCTTACAACCTTTCTTACCACGGGAATGCAGGAGGGTGCTTCGAATTTAGGATTGGAATGTGAACAGCGAATGGGACATTTGAGCACATTAAAAAAACACCCAAGAAAATCCATTCAATGATTCAGAGGATTTTAAAGATTGATGTGCAATCGAAACCAGAGATTTTTCTCTTTTGGTATGGATGCACAAGCACTTGGGGGGGAAAGTCACAAAATTTGGGTGGTTTTTTTTTTTTTTTTTTGCATGATAACCGCAGCAAGATTATTGTATGGAAAGATTTGGCTCTGCCCACGACGGAGGGACGGTTGGCGAAGACGATGGAACTTGCTGAGGTGGCAAAATTGACTTCTTTGATCAGAGAAAAGACAAGATGTATGTTTATTGCTGGCTAGAAGGCCCTTATAGGCTATTTTGCGTGAAATGAACGGAAAAAAAATGAACTTATGATTTATGATTTTGATGATTCGAGAGGATAGATTATAGAAAGAAGAGAGTTACGCGGTAACCGCAGAGAAAGAGGCAAATTTATAATTGTAGTTATAACCATAAAAGATGAGAAGCTAGTTCTTTCTATCTTTTTCCTTTCTTTTCTATTTTAATTCCCCCCCCCCCTTCTTTCACCTTTTTCTTTGATTTATTTCTTTTTTCTTACTTTGTATTGTATTAGTTTGCAATAGTTTTTATCTTTGGGGTTGTTGTTTTTTTGAAAGCGCACACAGTGGAAGCAAATACCGTATTGGATCGCATTGGACGAACGTTTCCAAAATGGCAAATTGAGGGCTGCCTGGTATAATAAGGGCAGCCCCCTCCGTATGTGGCCACCCTAAAGGTATCCGGCAGGTCCCAGAGGGGCTGGCTTTGCGGAGCAGACTTGATGGAAACAGCAGAGAACCCACCTTGGCTGCCGGAAAACCTTATCGATACATTCCCAGGAGTTAAAGAAAGTAAGTTATGCAGTGTTACAAATGAGATGTTATTAATCCCTGCCAAAATCACGCATTTCATGAACATGACAGTTCCAGCCCCTGCTGAATACACGGGGAGGTTGATGCAACCAATGCTCCACGGTGCCAGGGGATCCTGAGGAGGTGGCTGATGGGCTGAGGAGCACCAAACATAAATGAAACCAAAACCAAAGAAGAGGGAGTCAAGCTATTCTCCAAAGCACCTGAGGGCAGAACAAGAAGCAATGGGTGGAAACTAATCAAGGAGAGAAGCAACCTAGAACTAAGGAGAAATTTCCTGACAGTGAGAACAATGAACCAGTGGAACAGCTTGTCACCTGAAGCTGTGGGTGCGCCAACACTGGAAGTTTTTAAGAAGAGATTGGACAGCCATTGGTCTGAAATGGGATAGGGTTACCTGCTTGAGCAGGGGGGGAAGACTAGAAGACCTCCAAGGTCCCTTCCAAATATTATTCTGTAATTCTTTTAACTAGTGGTACAGCTTGCCCCCAAACGTTGTGGGTGCTCCCTCACTGCAGTTTTTAAAGACACAGATGGCCCCACAACACAGACAAACGTCCAAGAGGCCTCAATGACTCTCTAAAAGGATGCAAATGACCATCTGTGTCTGCAAGGAGTATAAATCTTTCCATTCCATCCAGTCGGAGCTGAAGAAGCTTCTGGGATGAGAAGCGAAATGTCTTCAAAGGAAAAACCAGAAAGTCCAGTTCCTCTTGGGGAAAAAAGGCACCTTTGGGACAACCCTGACCTGGAGGACTGAGAATCTCCAGAGACACTTCACTAAATTATTCTTTGCAGAGTAAAACAGAATAAAACCTTTGGTTGTAAGGAAATGGGGCCGAGGTTTTGTCTGAGCCCTTCAACCTGGGCAGAAGGATCAGCTGTGGTTGAGAACAAGGATGGTCCTGAAACGTGGAATGAGTCGGTTGGTTCTTCTTCCAAATCCCTTTCCAGGCAACAGAGACTGGAGCCAAAGGGGGCCGAATAGCTAAAGTGCCTTCCTGTGAGCATAGCACTGTGATGGCGAACCTATGGCACGCGTGGCAGAGGTAGGTAGCACGCACAGCCCTCTCTGTGGGCACACGTGCCATCGCCAGCTGCTCTTCTGGTTTCCGGCACACACATGCATGCTAGCCAGCTGGTCTTCGTAGGCACCAGAACGCAGGAAAATGGCCCGGAAAACTGCCAAAAAACAGGCATCTACACCAGAGGTGGGTTCCTGCCTCTGATTGCCAGTGCGGTTAATCGCTGAGTTAGGAGCAGAGCGGAAGACGCTGCTCGAGCCTGCTCCCGTTCGCGGAGCGGGAGCTTTCCCCGCCCGCATGGATGCCGCCAATTGCGTTCTTTTGCCCTCTGCGCATGCGGAACGCTTTGGGCATGCGCAGAGGGCAAAAGAACGCAATTGGCGGCATCCATGCGGGCGGGGAAAGCGCCCGGGGAAAGCTCCTGCTCCGCGAACAGGAGCAGGCTCGAGCAGCGTCTTCGGCTCTGCGCCGAACCCAGCGATTAACCGCACCGGCAATCAGAGGCAGGATCCCACCTCTGATGTACACGCCAGCCAGCTGGTTTTCAAGTTTCCGGTGCTTTGGCACATGCGAAGACCAGCTGGCCGATGTACATGCGCGAGCCGGAAACCCGAAGACCAGCTGGCCAGTGCGCACATGTGCACCGGCCAGCTAGTCTTTGGGTTTCTGGCACTCCGGCACGCACACATGCACGCACATGCATGGGCGTTCCAGTTTGGGCACTCGGTGACGAAAAGGTTCGCCATCACTGGCCTAGCATATCAATGTTCACGGTCCCGATGGGAACCAATCCTTGTCTTTATTTTCTTCCATCTCCACAGCAAACATGTTTGACTCCCAGGTTATTTTTTGGAGAAGACTCCAAAATTATGTTTGAGGGGGAGGTTCCAAAGCTCATTTTTTTGGGAGGAGACACCAAAATTATGTTTGGGAGAAGACTCCCCAGAGGAGGGCAGGTCTCAACCATGTTTACAATCCAACTGCGTGATGATGATTCTTTAACACCAGCAGCGAGAAGGAAACGGAAAGTGTCAACTTGAGTCATTACCACTGTTTATGAAATGAACTCCTCCAGATTCTGCCTGGGCCTCCTGTGACTCCGTCGCTGGTCCCCAGGGCTGAATGATGAGACGACGCCATCGGATTCTGCCTCTATAAATATTCACCTCCTTCCACAAAGGAAGGTGCCACCTGCAGCAACCCCCGCTGAAAAATGTTTCCGGAAACTTCCGCTTTGCACCCAGTCTTCAGCCAAGTTAAGCTCTCCATTAAACAGAAGACACGAACCATGAAGCCTCAGAATACGATAGGAAGGGACCTTGGAGGTCTTCTAGTCCAACCCCCTGCTCAAGCAGGAGAACCTACACAATTCTAGACAAGTGGCTGTCCAGTCTCTTCTTAAAAACTTCCAGTGATGGAGCACTCACAACATCTGGAGGGAGGCTGCTCCACTACTTTATTGTTCTGTCAGGAAATTCTTCCTTAATTCAAGATTGCTTCTCTCCTTCGTTGGTTTCTATCCGTTGTTTCTTGTTCTGCCTTCAGGTGCTTTGGAGAATACCTTGACCCCCCTCTTCCTTGGGGCAGCCCCTGTTTGTGCCAAACAAGTGTGACTGGCTGGGAGACACATTCAGTGGGGAAAGTAGCCAGCTCAAGCTTTTGGCAATGCAACCACACTTTCTTCTGTGGTCTTTTGACAGCCCAAAGGGTACATTTCTAGCAGGAGCCCCAGACCCAGAGGGAGGGAGGGAGGCCTAGCAATCATGCAAAGATAACCACAGGCAATCCTCAATGAGTCACTTTCACAGAACTGCCTTGGGAGCTACTGACTAATCCAACTACCACCCAACATGGACCAATAGAAGAGGATATTTGTAGCTCAAGGTTCAACTGTGGGGTAACCCCGAGATTGGTGGGTTTCTTTGCAGACATTTCATGACCCAGCTAGGTAACATCATCTATGGTAAAAGGGAATGGGGTATGCGGGGAGGAGGGGGACTGTGGAGTCCTTGGTACTCTCTGAGCTTGGTGGTTTTCTTGCAGACATTTCATAAACCAACTAGGTAACATCATCAATACTAGAAGGGAGTTAGGTTTGTACGAAGGAGGAGGAAGAGGAGGAGTGTGGAGTCCTTGATGCTCTCCGAGCTTGGCTGCTTTCTTGTAGACATTTCATGACCCAGCTAGGTAACATCATCAGTGCTAGAAAGGAGTGGGGTTAGTAGAGAGGAGGAGGAGGAGGAGGAGGGGAGGAGGAGGACAACTCCGGGGTCCTTGGTGATCACTGATTTCCACTATCTTCTGGCAGATATTTCAGGACCAGAGGTTGTATTCAGCCAGTTTGCACCGGTTCGCGCGAACCATTGGCGGAAATTTGGCCAATGTCGCCGAACCGGTAGCGATGACCGACTGGCATGCCCACGAACCGGTTCCCCGGTCGCCGCTTGCTCACCCCGCCCGCCATGTTCGTTGCTGCCATGTTCTTCGCACACGCGCATCCCACTGCCTTGCAAGTCTAATGGGATGCGCATGCGCAAAGAACATGGCGGCGATGGCACAGCAGCAGCTTTTTCCGGGCTTTGCAGTCGCATGGCTACGAAACTTGCCGGGCCAGGCGGCCCCCTCCCCATCGGCTAAAGTCTCCCGAAGCCGCCAGCGCCACACCCACCAAGCAAGCCACACCCACAGAACCGGCAGTAAAACATTTTTTTGAAACCCACTGTCAGGCCTGGAAGCCATCTTTTACCTTTTTGTATTCAGGCCTGGCACATTTTGGACTGTGGGAAAATGGGAGGGGGGGGGATTATATGGGGCAGGTGATATGTAGTATAGTCTAAATAACATTCTGTGCCCGGCAGCTGTGAGGAAATGACTGGGAGGCATCTTCAGTTTTGGACGGTGCCTGACTGGATCGTGTGATGGACATGTGGGTGCTGGGCAGGGATTTGAACTTTCGGTTGGGTGTAGAAAACCCGGAAGCTTTCAGATTCGGGTTTTCCCAGATGTTGCCAACATGGCCTCTCTAATAAATGGGAACTTTGAGGAACTTCTAGCCTCGGGGTTTTATTTCGTTGGGGGTGTTTATTGCAACGCTGACATCCACCGCTGTTCAGGACCCAACTAGCCCTGATGAGGTTACCCGGTTGCCAAGAAAGCCGCAATGCTAGTTGCTCCGCCAGGCAACCTCCTGCCCTCCCGAGTGCAAGGTTTTTCTTGTCACCGCCAGGAGCCCTTTAAAAGAGCTGCCTTAGTTAAGGTAGCTTCATGGCATGCACACACCACCTACGGCACCCCTATTTTCCCGTTCCATAGGTTTAGTGCTGAACTAAACATTTTGGAAGGCTGCGCACGGGGGGGGGGGATTTATTAATTTCATTATTCTTCATGATCAGTCTTCTAGGCCAGTGTTTCCCAACCTTGGCAACTTGAAGATATCTGGACCTCAACTCCCAGAATTCCCCAGTCAGCATTCGCTGGCTGGGGAATTCTGGGAGTTGAAGTCCAGACATCTTCAAGTTGCCAAGGTTGGGAAACACTGTTCTAGGCGATCAGCACCAGCAGCTACTTGGGGATCATTTAAATCTTAACATCTGGTGGCTGGGGGCCTGCCACCCACCCACCCACCCTCTCTTCTTTCTCGGTGAAGTTACAGGCTGGGAACTCCAAGAACTGTTTTCCCTGGTACAATTTGAAAAGCCCCCCCTCCCCTGCAAGCCCCCCCTCCGCCTTTCCCTCTGCCTTCTGCCCCCCCCCCACATTTGAATAGGACGAAGTTCCATCCCCTTGAAAGGGGATTGTAGTTGGAAAGCAGGAAGTCGCCTGGTTTAAATCACTCCGTTTCCCCAATCGTGGCCGTAACCTTGTTGAGTAGCAGCCGGGCGAGGCGAGGAGGGAGATCTGGGGTGCCCCCCCTCCCACACACCAGTTGGGGAGGGGGGGCTTAATGCATTTGTGACTCCTTGACACCCTGGGAGATGCTGCCGAAAATAAGGAGCCGTTTCATACATCAGGACTTCCGAGGCAGAGATTAAGGTGGAAGGTTGCGAGCACACCTGGCACCGGTGGGTTTTTTCCGGCCACGGATAAATGGAGCAGGCAGACGCTTGGGTGGGGCCCAAGCTGGAAGTCAGTACTGGGAGAAAAAAGAGCAGCATGCTAAAGGAATTAGCTTCTAAACTAGGCAGGGAAGGAATTAAAACTCCAACACAGCCAGAATAAGAGTTGGAAGGGACCTTGGAGGTCTTCTAGTCCAGCCCCTTGCTCAAGCAGGAGACCCTACACCAGGGGTGTCCAACCTTGGCAACTTTCAGACTTGTGGATTTCAACTCCCAGAATTGTCCAGGCAGCCCTCCAACGCAGCCGGAATAACAGAGTTGGAAGGGACCTTGGAGGTCTTCTAGTCCAGCCCCCTGCTCAAGCAGGACCCTATTATGCCACGAGTGTCCAACTTGGCAACTTTAAGAGTTGTGGACTTCAAGTCCCAGAATTCCCCAGGGGAATTTTGGGAGCTGAGGTGTCCACCTCTAGTTTAGAAAACCCTGACTGAAAGAAAGCGAGG
This sequence comes from Diadophis punctatus similis, assembly GCA_023053685.1. Taxonomy (NCBI): domain Eukaryota; kingdom Metazoa; phylum Chordata; class Lepidosauria; order Squamata; family Dipsadidae; genus Diadophis; species Diadophis punctatus. The sequence goes on along the minus strand of JALIGW010000003.1, from coordinate 205,656,345 downwards.
ATTACGGGACCCCGGTGTTAAGATAAGGGACATATTTTTTTCCACCCTGTGGCTAATTCTATCACAATCTACCATCAAAATCACTTTGGTCTTTTGAAGCATCAGAATTACCTAGTGATCAGAATTACACATAGTATTACGGCAGTGTTTCTCAACCTTGGCAGTTTGAAGATGTGTGGACTTCAACTCCCAGAATTCCCCAGCCAGCAACGCTGGCTGGGGAATTCTGGGAGTTGAAGTCCACACATCTTCAAACTGCCAAGGTTGAGAAACACTGCAGGTATTTTCCCTGCATTTCGATATTAGCAGTTTTGTTTTCAAGCCTTCCCTCGGGGTGGGGAGCCTGGCACAACATAGGTTCCCAATGGGCTTTATTCCGAAATTCTGAGGGTCCAAATTGACATTGACCCGTTAAGAAAAGCCAGTCTCCGATTAGAAAATCCACTACAAGGGGGATAAAAGAGCCCAACCCTCCCCAAAACAAAGGCTCAAGCTGAAGTCCTTTGCTGGCATCGGAGAGGAGACCACTTCGCCTAAAGCAGAGGACCCCTTCCGACGGTTTTTACCCTGAAATCGTTTCAATCAAGCCACGTTCAAGGAAGGCTGAGCTCTTCTTGGCACACACAAAACTCTGATTGGATTTTGGAACCGGGTTCTTTTGCTGCTGCCGGAGAGGCCAATCTGCCTTTTCTGCAGTGACGCCTGTTTAATTCGAGGGACGGTGTCAGGGACGCCACCTCGGCCCCCTCCCTCTCCCCAGAAGCCTCCTGCGCCCGCATCCGCCACCCTTCCCACCGGCAGGCCGACAAGCTCCGAGAAAGGTACTCGTTTCCTTCCCCTGGCAGAGATGAATGGCTTGCTTGATCACTTCTGGCAGCCTCGTGATTGGCCGCCGATATTGCAAAAGGTTTGGACGGAGGTACAACCTGGACCACAATCCCCTGCCAGTGCAGGCAGCTAAAAAGAAGATGTTGGTGGGGCTAAATGCTTATCTTTCTCCCCTCCAGAAGCCGGCAACAGCAGCTGTATCAATCGGGTGCGAATAATTTCAAGAAGAGCTTAGCTTCCCTAAGAAACATTCCGGGCATCAGACACAGATGTTCGTGTTTCTACTTGCACAGCGTTTATAAAAACCTCGATTCGGGGCTGAATCACATTCGCCGTTCCTATAGCAGAATAGAATAACAGAGTTGGAAGCAACCTCAGAGGACTTCTTGTCCAACCCCTTGCTCAGGCAGGAAACCCTAGATCCGTGATGGCGAACCTATGGCACGCGTGTCAGAGGTGGCACGCAAAGCCCTCTCTGTGGGCACGCGTGCCGTCGCCAGGTGCTCTTCTGGTTTCCGGCCAGCTGGTCTTCGGGCGCATATATGCACACGCGTTCCGGTTTGGGCACTCGGTGCCGAAAAGGTTCCCCATCTCTGCCCTACACCACTTCAGACAAATGGTTGTCCAACCTCTTCTTAAAAACTTCCAGTGTTGGAGCATTCACAACTTCTGGAGGCAGGCTGTTCCACGGATTAAATTGCTCGTTCCATCACTGCAGTTCTATCACTTTGCTGAAATTTGTTTTAATTCTTTCTTTATTCTAGGTGGGTTCTGTCCAAATTTAGAATAAGTGGATGTAGGAAAGGGGTCCCTTCATGAAAGTTATGGTTTGGGTGTTTTGAGGAGAGAACTGGACCCAGACAGTCCCAGGTGAGAATGCCAGGGGCAGCGGGATAAAAACCAGATGTTCAAGAGCAGAGCTGAGTGAACGTTGTCTCTACTAAGAGCCACTTACAAAGCAGATTCTCCCAAATTAAGAAGACCAGAAAGACCGGACTTTCAACCTTTATAAGGATGTGTTTTAATATTCGAGGGGCTGCTACAGAGAAGAGGGGGTCAGCCTATTCTCCAAAGGACCAGAGGGCAGGACAAGAAGTAACAGGTGGAAACTGTTTCCTGAAAGTGGGCACAATTAATTAATTGATGGAACGGAAGTTACCTCCAGAAGTTGTGGGGGCTCCAACACTGGAGGATTTTAAGAGGAAATTGGACGGCCATTTGTCCAATTTCCTCGAGCAACGGATTGAACTAGAAGATCTCCAAGGACCCTTTTACTTTTGTTATTGTGCTATTATCAAAAGAGGTTAAAGTGTCAATCATGTAGCTTGAGTAATACCACACAGATGGGGGAGGGCTTTGAAGGCATACTCTCTCTCTCTCTCTCTCTCTCTCTCTCTCTCTCTCTCTCTCTCTCTCTCTCTCTCACACACACACACACACACACACACACACACACACACACACACACACACACACTCCTTGATGGAAGATGCAGGCAAAACAATGCAACAAATAGTTGAAGAAAGAATTCAGAGGAAATTTATCAAAAGATCAACCTGCCAGACCTATAATTGCATATATTTTCTTTCTTTCTTCTTTCTTTCTTTCTTTCTTTCTCTTTCTTTCTTTCTTTCTTTCTTTCTTTTTCTTTCATTCATTCTTTCTCTTTCTTTTTCTCTCTCTCTCTCTCCCTCCCTTCCTTCTTTCCTTCTCCCTCCCTCCCTTTCTCTCCTCCCTCCTGTTTTCAGGAAAAGATTTCTCCAGGTTGGTATAAGGACTCCTGCCTTGAGTAGGGGGTTGGTCTAGAAGGCCTCCAAGGTCCCTTCCAGCCCTAGGATTCTATAATCTTTTTGAAAACCCAGCTAAAAGATGGGGGGGATTCACAGGTATTCTGAGTGTCCCAAAGCTCCAAGGGGGGGGAGGTCTGGCTAGCTGGAGAGCTGAGCTGAGCAGAATCCCAGGAGCGAGTGAGCCAGGAGGCCGTTCTGCACCTGGGCCCTCTCAGTTACGCTGTGATCCGATTGGCAATGCTTCTCCCACCCGGCAGCCCCTTCCTCCCTCTACCACACAGAGCAGGGGGAAGGAAAGCCTCCAAAAATGACACGCCAACAATAATGATGCCTGTTCACCCCATTCTGGGGGGAGAAGGGAAAAACCAAAAAGTGGAAAGCGTAACGCTTTCAGATAAAAATAAAACCGGAAAGGCACCGACTGAAACGTTTAATACGGGAGAATTAAAAATAATACAATACACAGGCAAACTAGAGGCAAAACAGAACAATAGAGCAAGGAATGAGTTTGTAGACGTCTCGGTTGCCAACCAGGGGCACAAAGTTTATTGCGGGTAAATGGTCCCCAGCTGCCTTCTCTGCCTCTTGCAGCCCCTTCCCATAATAAGAGGCAGAGAGGAGGGTGGGGAATTGGGGGGGGCAAGAGAAAGAGAGAGAAGAAGAAGAAGGGACAGGAAATGCTTACGGAGGTGCCTCATCTCCGAGGTGAAAAGGGTGAAGATTTAGCTTAAACCGCGGATTATCTCGCTGGGAGCTGCAGATAGAAAATTAAAACGTGTGCAGATCCTCGCGAAGGGAGGACGAGCGGGAGCGTGAAGCCGATGTGATGGGTTTTTTTTCTTTTTTCCAGATAATTTGTCCCATCGGAGCATTAAGACCCATGCGGGCAGGTGGTGGCAGGAGAAAGGCTGAACTAAAGGATGAAAGTTGAGCTGGCAGATTTTTATTTTTTTTTGGAAAAGGAAAAAAAAAAAAAAACCCAGAAATCTCGACCGGGAGACGGAGTTGATGAGAATTTGAGATTAATGGGATTTAGGACAATCGCGAAAGATGGTCCAACCCAAAGCTTTTGAAGGATTTGTAACCGAGTCCAGGGTGAATTGTTTGGGGGTACTTCTGCTTTCCCACATCTTTTTTCCATAATCTTAATCTAACCCAGGGGTCTCCAAACTCGGAAACTTTAAGACTTCAACACCCAGAATTCCCCAACCAACACATGCTGGCTGGGGAATTCTGGGAGTTGAAGTCCACAAGTCTAAAAGTTTCCCAGTTTGGAGACCCCTGGTCTAACCGGCAGTCCATCACAAGAACCGATCAGCCTTCTACTCCTGGGCTGTAGAAAGATCTAGAATCTAGAATCGTTCACAAATGTTGGAAAATAAATAAACGGCTCGCCCCAAAGTTAGCATCTCTTCCATTAGAGATTTAACATTAACAGAAAGGAAGCAGCAGGTGAAGCTAGGCAAAATCACATCAGATACCTGTACAATTAGCACAGGGGCCCCCCAAGGCTGTGTGCTCTCACCACTTCTCTTCTCTCTATATACCAATGACTGCATCTCAAACAATCCATCTGTTAAACTACTGAAGTTTGCAGATGATACAACAGTGATTGGCCTCATTCGAGACAACGATGAAACCGCATACAGACGGGAGGTTGAACAACTAGCCTCGTGGTGCGACCGGAACAATCTGCAACTGAACACACTCAAAACCGTAGAAATGGTGGTAGACTTTAGGAGAAACCCTCCCATCCTACCACCTCTTACAATACTAGACAATACAGTATCAACAGTAGACATCTTCAAATTTCTAGGTTCCATCATATCTCAAGACCTAAAATGGTCATCTAACATCAAAAACGTCATCAAAAAAGCACAACAAAGAATGTTCTTTCTGCGCCAACTCGGGAAGCTCAAACTTCCCAAGGAGCTGCTGATACAGTTCTACAGAGGAATCATTGAGTCTGTCATCTGCACCTCTATAACTGTCTGGTTTGGTTCTGCAACCCAACAAGACAGACACAGACTTCAGAGGAGAATCAGAACTGCAGAAAAAACAATTACTGCCAACCTGCCTTCCATTGAGGACCTGTATACTGCACGAGTCAAAAAGAGGGCCGTGAAAATATTTACTGACCCCTCGCATCCTGGACATAAATTATTTCAACTCCTACCCTCAAAACGTCGCTATAGAGCACTGCACACCAAGACAACTAGACACAAGAACAGTTTTTTCCCGAACGCCATCACTCTGCTAAACAAATAATTCCCTCACCACTGTCAAACTATTCACTAGGCTGCATTACTATTACTATTAGTTTTTCTCATGGCTCCTATCACTCATCTCCTCCCACTTATGACTGCATGACTGTAACTTGTTGCTTGTATCCTTACGATTTATTTTCATATTGATTGTTTCCTGATTGCCTACTTGAACCCTATGACAACCATTCTTGACAAATGTCTCTTTTCTTTTATGTACACTGAGAGCATATGCACCAAAGACAAATTCCTTGTGTGTCCAATCACACTTGGCCAATAAAGAATTCTATTCTATTCTATTCTAGGATATTAAAATTTAGTAGCTGGAACAGTAAAGAGAACAATGGGCCAGAACACACAGCTGTAGTTGATGAGTGCTGACTCGTACATGAGGCAATCTGCGCTATGATTGGTTGCTGGGTGTGGAGGGGGGCGTTTCCCTTTCCCCCCGCCTTTTTCTTCTGTGGGTGTGTGCTCTGTACGCTGTTCGATTTACCTCAGGGTGCGCCTGACTATCTCGCCTGCTGCAAATACAGACAAGATAGTCAGGATTACCATGAGGTAAATTGAACAGCGTACAGAGCACACACATATAAAGTGTATTTATTTATATAAAAACTACACGTTTGTGTCAGCGTCTCTGACTTCATCTGCGTAATTCCTCAGCGTCTTCCCGACTGTTACTCCAAGGACAGATGGCTGAATGCATATTTCACCTTGAGTTGTTACTACAAATGGGACCTGCGCCTTAACTTGCAGAAAACCAGCCCTGTGGATCTGACTTGTGCTCTAGATAGTCCTCGGGTTACGACCATTCCGTCAGTGACCATTCAAAGTTACAATGGTGTTGAACAAATGGTACTTATGCCAGATTCTCATAGTTCCAGCTGTTGCAGTGTCCCCGCAGTCACGAGAATGTGATCTGGTTCGCGACTACGATGTCGATAGAAACTGCAATTGTGTGATTATGATTTCCAATGCTCTCTTTAAGACCGGCAGAGAAAGTCGGAACATGCTGGCTGGGGAATTCTGGGAGATGAAGTCCACAAGTCTTAAAGTTGCCAAGTTTGGAGATGTCTGGTTTACAGCACCCCAAATTCTGCCTTGCCTATCAAACTTCACCAGTTTATAACTTTGAAACATTACTGTCCTTGATGGAAAACAAAATTTCATTTAAAGAAAACTACGAGCAAAGCTGGCTGGGGAATTCTGGGAGTTGAAGTCCACCCAGCTTAAAGTTGCCAAGGTTTGCAAACTCTGGTCTAATTTATGCTGGCTCTGTGCCAGCCATGGGGCAATAATTTTTTCTTCTTCCTTGTTTATTCCCAGTTTGTCAGGCATTGCCAGTTCCTGGGCTTGTGCAATAAAAAACTTGCACAAACTTTATATACATGTAGCCCTCGACTTACAACCACAATTGAGCCCAAAATTTCTGTTGCTAAGCGAGACAGTTGTTAAGCGAGTTTTGCCCCATTTTACCACCAGAATAAAACTCAATTTCAGGAAAACTACAAGCCAAGCTGTGCAACTGAGATTGAATTTTTTCAGAGACCTCGATGGTTGAATGGAACATCTCAATTGGAGCCAGAGTTCCAACGTTCAGGTTTTCCCTCCTTAGCATTGCTTTTAACTCTCTTGTGGAATCTTGCCACATTTCCCCCCCAGAAAGCTTGATTAACTGTTTTCATCTGAGTTGCAGATCAATTTGGATCAAACTGCCTTTTTAAAGCCAAATACCTTGTGACTCAAGGCAGCTTACAATTCTGGAAGTTTCTTCAGAGGCCACCGGTGGAAAAAACCCCGTGGTCTGAGGTCCACTGAAAGACGAACCTCACTTGGGGGAACCTGCAGACCCCTCACAACAGAATGGATGGGACAAGTCTGATTTATCTTGACATTTTACTAGAATCCTGGAAAGGTTTTGGTCAAAATACAAAAAAGATATTGAGAATCTAGAAAGAGTGCAGAGAAGAGCAACAAAGATGATTAGGGGGCTGGAGGCGAAAATATATGAAGAACGGTTGCAGGAACTGGGTATGTCTAGTTTAATGAAAAGAAGGACCAGGGGAGACATGATAGCAGTGTTCCAATACTGGAGGGTCTGCCACGAAAAAGAGGGAGTCAAATTATGCTTCAAAGCACCTGAAGGAAGGACAAGAAGCAATGGGTGGAAGCTCATAAAAGAGAAATCCAATCTAGAATTAAGGAGAAATTCCTGACAATGAAGACAATTAATCAGTGGAACGACTTGTCTTCAGAAGCTGTGGATGCTCCATCACTGGAAGTTTTTAAGAAGAGATGGGACAGCCACTTGTCCAGAATAGTACAGGATCTCCTGCTTGAGCAGGGGGTTGGACTAGAAGACCTCAACTCTGTTATTCTGTTCTGTTTTATTCCATTCCAGATACGGGAAAGCGTTCAAGCATCTGTAACTGATTACCCCATAAAATTCCTTTCCCCCAGCAGGAACAACCTTTACAATTTCCAGGCCAAGAAAAATCCTCCGAGAACAGAAGCTCGGAGCAATTCTTCATCTCGTCCCCTCCTGCTTATCTCAGCACTGGCCATACACTTGTAGGGGTCAAGCACGCCCGGAGAACTTCCTCCCTGCGCTAATGACTGGAAATGGTCTGAGTGCCCCACTGCCTGGTGAAATGGAGCAAGGGATCGCCCACAGAGATCGTTCAGGAACAAGCAGGGGGAAGGAACGCGGAATGGACTAAGGAGGGGGGAGCGGGCTTCGAGACCCTGAAAGTCTGCCGTTTGTGGCAATCCGCATCATTTGTATTAAGGCACCTCATTATGCCGGTGATGAAAATCTAAACTAATTTAACATATATTTAGGATCCTTATCTGGATTGCTGCAGACGCAACGGACTGGCTCCCTATTTCAGGGGGATTTCTGGGAGGAAACGAGAGTTGTGGCATCCGAACCCCACAAAAATCAATTCTCTATCATCTCGGATTCTCAAGCTGATACTCAAACAGGCAATCGTTTAAGAGAGAGACTGTTCAATTGTTCAAGATATAATTATAGAGATTAGATTCCTAAACAGAAGCAACAAACAAAGCCGTGATTTTAATGATTTCCTACCTAAGAACCGTTCTGTTAAAATTAAAAAATCGGCTACAGTTGTTAACGAGTTAACTAAACATGACCAGCCCTTTAATTTCAGCAACAAACATTTGATTCAGCTTGCAAAAGATCAGTTGATTTTTATTCATTCATTTCTAGCCCACTTTAATTATTTTTATGAATAATTCAAGTCTGCAAACATACACTATATTCCTTCCTTCTCCTATTTTTCACACAACAACAACGTGAGATGACTTGAGTGACTAGCCCAAAGGTCATCCAGCTGGTTTTCATGCCTATGGTAGGATTAGAACTCATGGTCTCCTAGTTTCTACTGTAGTTCTAGCATACTCTCATTTAATTTAGAAGTTCAGATCCTGAAGTTGGAATTTATATACAGGTAGTCCTCGAGTTAAAGCCATTCATTTAGTGACCATTGAAAGTCACAACGGCACTCAAAAAAGTGACTTACGACTTTTCTTCTTATGACTGTTGCAAAATCCCTCGATCACGTGATCAAAATTCAAACGCTTGGCAACTGGCATGTACTTATGTTGGTTGCAGTGTCCCGGGGTCACGTGATCTCCTTTTGCAACCTTGTAACAAGCAAAGTCAAGGGGAAACCAGATTCACTTAACAACTGCAGTGATTCACTTAACAACTGCGGCAACGAAAGTTCATAAGATGGGGCAAAACTCGCTTAACAACTGTCTTGCTTAGCAATGGCAATGTTGGACTCAATTATGGTCCTAGGGCAAGGGCTACTTGTTGTTTGAAAAGGAGCTGAGCAATTTTGCCAAGGTTTAGTGCCATCTTGGCTCTACCAAGTAACGAAAAAGGTGATCTAGGACATAAACCTGAGGATGAGAAATCCTTGGTGCTGTCTGAGCTTAGTTGTTTTCTTGCAGACGTTTCATTACCCAAATTAAGTAACATCATCCATGCTATGCTTGCATAGTTTACAGAGAGCAAACCCCACTCCCTTCTAGCACTGATGATGTTCCCTAGTTGGGTCATGAAACGTCTGCATGAAAAAAGCCAAGCTCAGACAGCACCAAGGACCCCACAGTCCTCCTCCTCCTCCTCCCTACAAACCCCACTCCCTTCTAGCACTGATGATGTTCCCTAGTTGGGTCATGAAACGTCTGCATGAAAACAGCCAAGCTCAGAGAGCACCAAGGACCACACAGTCCTCCTCCTCCTCCCTGCAAACCCCACTCCCTTCTAGCACTAAGGATATTATCTGGATGAGTGATGAAACAACGACATGAAACAACTGCAAGAAAACCACCTTGGTTAGGAGGGAGGGAGGGAGGGAGGGAGGGAGGGAGGGAGGGAGGGAGGAAGGAAGGAAGGAAGGAAGGAAGGAAGGAAGGAAGGAAGGAAGGAAGGAAGGAAGGAAGGAAGGAAGGAAGGAAGGAAGGAAGGAAGGAAGGAAAAGAAGAACATCACTGATAATGTTCCCTGATTGGGTAATGAAACATCTGCAAGAAAACAGCCAAGCTCAGTCAGCACCAAGGTCCCCTCGTTTCAACCCTGAAGGTATCCACTACTAGGAGATGAATTCTGAACTTTGGAGCAAAGGAGAACGGCATATCAACCATCTCTTAGGCAAAGGGACCGGAAGATAGCTGCGCATTCCTTGTGGATGCACCCAGGGACTGACACTCACCTCCTCTGGCATGGCTCCTGGTCGCTGCTTCTCCGCTCCTGCCGGGAGAGCTGGACGTTTTGGACAGCTTGTTAGCCGACACCCGGTACATGACTCCTCCGATACAACGCAGTCCTTTGTTTCTCCATCGGTGCTGCTGCCCCGCCGGAGACTTGCTCCCTGGTGAAGAGTGGCGGGTGGAATTGGACACGAGAGACCTGAGAAGAGAAAACCAGAGATGCTGAATTTAAAAAAGTGCACCAAAACAGTCTGAAGTCACTTTTTTCCAGTCCCATTGGAACTTCGAAAGGTCGCTAAGTGAGCTGTTGTAAGTCGAGGACTACATGCAAAAGAATTCCAGGCAAGGCACTGAGTCGGTAAAGGCTCACAATGGAGGAAGAGCGAGTTATGACTTCCCTTGCGTTTCTGTGGTTACGCAGGTCGAGGATGGCGGCTCGTACCCTAACCCAGGGGTCTCCAACCTTGGCCACTTTAAGACTTGTGGATTCCAACTCCCAGAAGTCCTCAGCCAGCAAAGCTGAAGTTGAAGTCCACAAGTCTTTAAAGTTGCCAAGGCTGGAGACCCCTGCCCTAACCAACGTTTCTCAAACCTTTTGCTTCCTGAGCCCTTCTGGATATGCCAAAGCCGTCTCTCTGTGTCAACATTAAGAACCAGCAATGTTAACTAATTAGCGGATCTATTTATTATGTTTTGATGACACGGCCTTTGTGGTTTTTTTTTAAAATTCCCATCTGAGGCTCAATCTGAGTGAACCGCTGTAGCATGAAAAAAGTCAACCAGCCGGCCTTTAATTTCCTGGGTCTGTGTGAATAGATTGCGAGGGCCAGAGAGGCGGTCAGATCCAGCTGCCCTTAATCTCAACACGGGTCCAGAAGGAGGCGGGGGATGCATGAAAAAGGAATGAAAGGCTCCCTAATGGTTGGGGAGGGGTGTGGTGGCCTAGAGGTGGAGTTCTCGCCTTACAATCAGGAGGCTGTGAGTTCGATCCTAAATAGAGGCAGATATTTCTCTCTCTGGGCACAATGAGAATATATCAGCTGAACAAAACTCCGCATTGGCGACAGGAAGGGCATCCGGCCATTAAAACACTCTGCTAGCTCCATTCAGTTGCCCAGACTCCACCCCAATGCAAGGGATTATGGGGTCATTAAAAGATGATGATAATGATTGGGGAGGGGTCCTCTCGGTACTTCCGGGACCCACAGAAAGTCAGAGCTGGAGAGGCTGAGCTCTAAAGAGGAAACCCAGCAAGGCTTGAAGTGAGTTGAGCAGCTCAACCAGTAGAGTTGACCACCTGCTCGGACAACTTGGGGACTTCAGTCCAGAATTCCTTGGAGGGTCTCATCTTGGAGACCAGGCCCACCAATCAGGTCAAACGCTGCCTTATGAGGGTGAGGTGGAGGTATAGAGGGACTGGCAGGGTGAGACCCACCCCAGAAGTTCTGAGAAGGAGCTTCAGACCTTCCTCATGGAGAGCCAATGAGGCAAAACATGCATGTTATTGTTGAATTTCATAATGATGGTCTTCAGGAATTTTTTTTTAAATGGGTCAAATTGCAAAGATCAGAATTTTTGATATTTTAAGAGACTAGCATTGATAAACTTACCTAGTAGGGTAATGAAACGTCTGCAAGAAAACCACCAAGCTCTGAGCACCAAGGACCTTACAATCCTCCTCCTCCTCTTCCTTCTTCCCCCTCTTTTTCATCTTCCTCCCTTTCTCCTCCCCCCCCTCCTCCTCTCTGCAAACCCCACTCCCGTCTGGCACTGATCATGTTACCTAGTAGAGTAAAGAAACGACTCAGAGAGCACCAAGGATCACTTCACTCCAATGCTGAGCTACAAATGTTCTCCTTTATGGTTATTTAAGAGACTGTGGAGAGATGCTGATCCACCTACCCCATATTCCCACCCACCAAAAAACCCAGCGTCAAATACAAACAATTGAGCCCAGCATTTCTGTTGTTTAACAATGGTATTACCAGTTTAACAACTGCAGTGATTCACTTAGCAACTGTGGCAGGGAAGGCTGTAAAATGAGATAAAATTCACTGAACAACTGTCTCCCTTAGCAACAGAGGTTTTGGGCTCAATTGTGGTCGTAAGCTGAGGACTTTTTCTTCTTCATTCGAACAACTGTATAAAATAGGCCAGGCAAGAGATCCAGAGAAGAACGAAGAGCTTGGATCATTTGCTGCACCGCTGGTTCCCTGACCTTGAGGATGTGTTACAGACATGGGAGTTCAGGGATTAAAGTTGCTGAGGTCGGACAGCCCTGCTCTACAACATTGGAGCTTTTTTTATCCCTGCCAAGATCCTTGATCACTTAAAAACAATTGGATTCCTTGGGGGATTCCAGGCTTCCACACCAACCTTCAGGTCAAAACAACCTGTCTGGAGACACCTGATACACACACACACGCATGCACGCACACAGTACGTACATACATACATACATACATACATACATATACATATATACATACATACATACACACACCACTTAGATGTCCCATTAGGGGTGAAAAGGAAAAACTATCTCATCTTTTTCCTATTGAAACATGATATTTATATGTTTTTAATTGCACACCACCTAGAGTCACACTGTGAGTGAGATGGGCAGTCTCTAAACTCGTAGATTTAGAGAAGATAGATAAATAGATAGATAGATAGATAGATAGATAGATAGATAGATAGATAGATAGATAGATAGATAGATAGATAGATAGATAGATAGATGATGGATGGGTGGGACACACGGACAGACAGACAGACAGACAATGACATGATCCCCTGTTGTGACAAGCAAAGTCAATGGGGAAGCCACATTCACTTAACAAATGTGTTGCTAACTTAATAACTGCAGTGATTCACTTAACAATTGTGGCAAGGAAGGTTGTAAAATGGGGCAAAACTCACTTAACTATCTCGCTTTGCAAGAAAAAGTTTGGCCTCAATTGTGGTTGTAAGTCGAGGACTACCTGTACTGTTTTTATGTTTTTTTTACTTGCACATTGCCTATAGTCTCTCTGTGAGCGAGATGGGCTGTTTTAAAAATTGGAAATACATAAAATTAAAAAAATAAAATAAAATAAAAAAATAAATAATAAAATAAAATAAATAAATAAAATAAATAAAATAAACTAATAAAAAATAAAATAATAAAATGAAATAAAATGAAATAAATGAAATGAAATAAAATAAATAAAATGAAATGAAAAATAAAAAAAATAAAAAAAAATAAAATAAAATAATAAAATAAAAATTGCCTGCTACTGAGCCGCAGAGCCCACCTGCCCCAAACTTCCACCCCGGGAAAGGGGGGGGTGTCTGCCTTCCAACCACAGCTGCCGGCTTCCCGTCGGCCACGGTGTCACCGCACTCGGTCCCAATTGTTCCCCTAATGGAAGGGAAGACTTCTGGAAATGAACTGCTTTGAGAAAAGGAGGATAAAATTAATGGGATAATTGGCCGAGGCCCTGAAGAAGCGCGAGGGGCTTGTAATTCCTTTTCTAGCACGCCCCTCCACCCCTTCCCCATCTCCAGACTTCTCCCATCCGTCCGTCCGACGGGCCTTCCTCCAACAGGAAATTTCATTAATGCTGGCAAATAGGAAAGGTATTAAGCGTGGATAATGAAGGCCGGGGAGTGAGCAGAGCCTTTCCCCGTCGCTCTCTTTCTAGCCTTTGTAATGGGAGGCATGAACTCTCCCTTCAAATCCATTTCTAATCCATTTGAAATACTACAGCAAATTATCTTCCCTTCAGCCCGAAAGCGGGCCAGCCAATTTACTCCGAATAGAAGTGACAATGCCCGAGAATTTATCGCCCTAACCTTGAGTACGGAAGGTTGAGGGGTTGCCTCTGCCTCGGCCCCAAAGAGGGGACAGAAAGCAAATTTTAAATTATTTTTAAGTGGGAGAGGAGAGAGAGGAAAAACGGGGGCCAGGGGAAATGGAGGGGAGCCATCCGTCAGGGTATTTAAAAATATAAACCACTGTCACTGTTGGCTGTCCAGGGATGGAAAGGGGGCAGCACCTTCAGGCCAGGCAGGCCCCCAGCCCAAAGCGCTCACCTGTACAGGGAATGGGAATTCCAGCAGGTGTTCCTTTTTCTTAAGCCCCTCCCCCTTGACTCTGCAAGCTCCAAATCTGGGAAAGCCTCCCCCCCTCCTGCCAACTTTTCCAACACCTGTCAGTATTCCCAATGAGCAAACAGTTGATGCACTAATTAAGGAGAATCTGTGTAGCTTGGTGGTTTTCCTGAAGACCTTTCATGACCCAACTAGGGAACATCATCAGTGCCGGAAGGCAGTTGTTCTCCCCAGGTTTCTGAAAACCTCAACTAATGCAAAGGGCCCTCCTCAGCAAGGCACTGCTATGGATTCAACAAGCTTTTGTTGGTGTCACGTGAACTGGAGGCTCACGGAGGTCCAGAATACAGGTCCGATCCTAGCAGGCCTGATTGTCATGGACCCGGCCCTGACCCCCCCCCTCCGGACTCGAGTTCAGAGGATGAGGACCTGTTTGGGTGTGGGTGGGTGTCAGGGATGGGTTCCTACTTACCTCGCTGCCAGTTCGCTTCCTCCCACGCCTCGTGGGCGCGCGCATGTGCAGTGGCAAAAAATCCCGGGGGAGGGGGGAGAGACAAAAACAAGATGGCGACCACATGCACAGTGCCGGAAACTCGGCTTCTGCGCATGCTTAGATGAAAATTTTTTTAAAAAAAAATAAAAAACTTTTTTTTTTCAAAAATATGTTTTAAAAAAAGATGGCAGCGCCCACAGACCGGCACCGACCGAACCGGTGGTGATGTCATAATGACGTCACCAATGGGTCGCTACCGGTTCGCCTGAACTGGTCCGAACCAGGAGGAACCTATCCCGTGTGTGTGTGTGTGTGTGTGTGTGTGTGTGTGTGTGTGTGTGCGTGCGTGCGTGTGTGTATAAACAGCTTGGAAGCCTGGAGCTTTGAACCAAGCCACAAAAGAAGGACTTAGCTCCTTTCCAAGAAAGATGCTTAGCTGGGATGGGGGGGAGGAGACATGCACCACTGCAGCCCCCTCAAAGACCCCAGGTTAACTGCAGCCCCCTTTCTGGGGGAAAGAGACCCAGGCTGTGTTGAGGGACTCAAGAGTTTCCCTTCAGCAGAATCTCCATCTCGGCAAATTCCCCCGGACGCCCCTGAGCATGTGCAGCCGACTCAGCATTCACCTCCGGAACAATCCTGCACTTCAGCACAAAGCTGTCTCTGGGCAGCCATTCGGCTAATGCATCTTTCCCTCCAAAGCCTCGGAAACAGACCGGCCTCGTTCCTGCGCAGTGAGCAGAGCCGCCGGTGCTTTCAAACGGGGCTCTTATAACCAACCGCCTGTGTGTCACGCTGGGATTTCCCCCCCCCCGCCACTTAATCTAGTGCTTCTGGGGGGTCTTGATGGGGAATTCTGGGAGTTGAAGTCCTGACGTCTTCTAGTGGCCAAGCACTGGGGTTCTCCTTTTTCATGAGTTTGCAACTCTAGCCACAAGATCCAGGCTATTGCTGGTGCAGATTTTGGGGAAACTGATATTGTGGCAAACAATTTTATTCTTCGTCTAATTCCAAAGAGCTAAGATCTTGAAACCTCCTTGTTAATTTGCTTATGAACAAGGAAGGTATAAGAAAGCACACCTTCTCCTGTGACGCACTAACCCAGAGGTCTTCAAACTTGGCAACTTGAAGACTTGTGGATTTCAACAGCATAGCTGGCTGGAGAATTCTGGGAGTTGAAGTCCACAAGTCTTCAAGTTGCCAAGTTTGGGGACACCTGCACTAAATGATCAAAAAGGTTCTCCATTATTAGACTGGCATTAGAAATCACTAATGGCTAGAAATGGGGGAGGATTTCTAAACGTTCCTAGAGAAAAAGGGATGAACAGGAGGCCCAGAAGCCAGGGAGGAGAGGAGGGGACAGGGGCACAGAGGGAGCATCCAGCTGAGCCATCACCAAGGGATGATCTACAGGCATTCAGGTCTAGTAACAATGTTGTTTCTGAGTAGACATCCCCATGGCCAGTAGGTGCCAATTCCACGTGACATCTTAAAAAAGTAAAAAAGAGAAAGGAAGGAAGGAAGGAAGGAAGGATGGAAGGAAAAAGAAAGGAGGGAGGGAGGAAAAGTGGGTGGGAGTGGGGAGAAAGAAGGAAAGATGGGAGGGAAGGAGGGAGGAGGAAGGAAGGGAGGGAGGAAGGGAGGAAGAAAGGAAGGAAAAAGAAAGGAGGGAGGAAAAATGGGAGGGAGGGGGGAGAAGGAAAGATGGATGGGAGGGAGGGAGGGAGGGAGGAAGATAAAAGAAAGGAGGGAGGGGGGGAAGTGGGAGGGAGGGGGAGAAAGAAGGAAAGATGGATGTGAGGGAGGGAGGGAGGGAGGAAGGAAGGAAGGAAAAGAGGGAGGAAGGGGATGGCTGGCTGGATGGCTGGAGTGAGGGAGGGAAGGAAGGAAGGAGGGAGGGAGGAAGGAAGATAAAGGGAGGGAGGGAGGAAGGAAGGAAGGAAGGAAAAGAGGGATGGATGGATGGATGGATGGATGGATGGATGGATGGATGGAAGGAAGGAAGGAAGGAAGGAAGGAAGGAAGGAAGGAAGGAAGGAAGGAAGGAAGGAAGGAAGGAAGGAAGGAAGGAAGGAAAAAGAAAGGAGGAAGGGAGGAAAAGTGGGAGGGAGGGGGGGAGAAGGAAAGATGGATGGGAGGGAGGGAGGGAGGGAGGGAGGGAAGGAAGGACAGTTGATGAGTCCCAGCAATGTCCCATGGCTTGGAGCTCAAACTAGTCATGGGGACACAGGTCGCCAGTGAGAGGGGGACAGGGCAGGGCCGGGCAGTGGGGCAGCCACGTTCTGACAGTGGCCACCCCCGTCTCACGATGCCAAGGCTCACCTCGGTCCACCTGCAGGAAGGCCATTCCTGGGCCAGGCTCTCCTGCAGGATCTCCAGAAGTTCGCCCCCCGCAGAACCGTCTCCCCACGTCTGTCCTGGTGAAGGGGGCCTGGGCCTGGCTCTGTCCTGCTGGGTTTCCCCCCTCCCCATTCCTCCCCCCCCCTCCAGCAAGGCCAGAGCAGAGCTCCCCTCCGGAGGCAGGCGGAGAATCTGCTTACACGCTCACTTATTGGTCAATAATGGCCAAAGTGCAGAGAGGCATGTAATGGCCGGAGCAGCAAAAAAAGCCAAATAAAACGCAGGGAAAGAGAAAATCACCTTTAATGTCCCATGACGTGTTGCCTGACGACTCCATTACTTTTGCAGCCTCTTCATTTGCAAGGGATGGGAAAGGCCCCGGGTCAACGATGAGGG
Organism: Diadophis punctatus similis; assembly: GCA_023053685.1. NCBI lineage: Eukaryota > Metazoa > Chordata > Lepidosauria > Squamata > Dipsadidae > Diadophis > Diadophis punctatus. Next base: position 205,639,393 of record JALIGW010000003.1, on the reverse strand, counting down.
CCCAAAGCGGCAGCTCCCTCCTCCCGGGCGGATGGAGCGGAGCAACCGGATTCACAAGACGATTCCCTCCCACCGGGCTCACAACCACCCAGCTGCATTGCACACGAGCCACACAAACACACACACGCACACACACCTATATCTGTTTATCTATCTAGACACCTACACACAAGTCCTCAACTTACGACCACAATTCAGTCCCAAAATTTCGGTTGCTAAGCAAGTCATTTGTTCAGTGAGTTTTAATCCGTTTTACGACCTTTCCTGCCATGGTTATTAAGTGAATCACTGCAGTCGGTAAGCTAGAGACACCGTTGTGAAGTGAGTCTGGCTCCCCCACTGACTCTGCTTGTCAGAAGGTCGCAAAGGGGGATCATGTGACTCCGGGATGCCACGACCGTCATAAATATGAGTCAGTTGCCAAGAGTCTGGATTTTGATCACGTGCTGCAATGGTCGTAAGTGTGAAAAATAGTCAGAAGTCCCTTTTTTCAGTGATGTTGTAACTTTGAACAGTCACTAAGTGAACTGTTGTAAGTCAAGGATTACCTGTCTATACATACACAGAACATGCACACACAAATGAAACAACACAGCTCAAACAAAACAGCTGCATTAATGACAGACAGGAGATAAACAGATAGGAGAGGGAGGGAGAGGGAGGGAGGGAGGGAGACAGAGAGAGATGGAGGGAGACAGGCAGAGAGAGGGAGAGAGGGAGGGAGAGGGAGGGAGAGAGAGAGGGAGGGAGGGAGGGAGAGAGATGATAGACATACAGAGATATAGATATGCATTCTCTCTGTCTCTCTCTCTCTGTCTGTCTGTCTGTCTCTCTCTCTCTCTCTCCTATCTGTTTTGTTTGCGCTGTGTTACTTCATTTGCGTGTGCCTGTATGTATGTATGAATGAATTACTGAGGACTAGAGACACAGGTTCCTTCGCATGCCAAAGCTCTTTAGGGGTGCATTGAAGGAGGCCTTGGAGCCGTCATGGCCAATGGAGAAAATGAGACATATCTCAGAGTCATCGGAGACACGATCATGCCTCTGCGTATTTCCACCACCCAACCTTGCATGTTTTACTCATGATTTGCGGGGGACGGACGGACGGTGAACCCATCTCTCCAAGCAGAGAGTGACCGAGTTCCAAAGCGGCCTTTAAATCCTCCCATAAAGACAAATCCCCCCACCAGCCTCCAAAGCCCCCTCCTCGGGTTCCCCTGTGGCAGCCGATCCCCTGCGCAAGGCCACCAGCTGGCAGGCTTAATTTGAACTCAGGGCCACGGGATGCAACCCTGGGGCTTAGAAAGTCTCGGTGGCTGGCTGGTCAGCCCGGATACCCCGAGGGTCGGCTGTGGCCGGCAGCTTAGGTGAAGAACAGCATGTACCGTATTTTTCGGAGTATAAGACGCACCTTTTTGCCCCCAAAAAGAGGGTGGAAATGTCGGTGTGTCTTATACATTGAATACAGCAATTTTTAGCCTCCCGAAGCCCTGCCCCCGCATCCAATTTTTGCAAAAAACGACCCATTTTTTTGCAAAAATGGGGGGATTTGCCTTCCCCCACCCCCTAGGAGTGCTCTGCAGGCTTCCTAGATCCTCTGTATGCCCTGTTTTTTAAAAAAAAAATGAGCGAAAAACAGGCTGTTTTTTGCAAAAATTGGGGCATTTTTGCCTTCTAATTACCCCATCTAGCATGACTGGAGGAGGAATTCTGGGAGTTGAAGTCCACTAGTCTTAAAGCTGTCAAGTTTGAAGTTTGTAAAAAGTATACATGATTGTAAAAAGTATTCTGCTACACTGGTATTTTATTAAATAATATATTACTGCACCATTTGGTTCAGAATACTTTTTTCCTTGTTTTCCTCCTCTAAAATCTAGGTGCGTCTCATACTCCGAAAAATACGGTAAGTCCTTCTCCATCCTGGAGGGTATCCCCAGGGATAGGGAGATGGGCGGCATAAAAATTTAATAAATAAGTACAATAAATACATAATCAAGATGTGACGATGCGACTGAGGCTTGTTCTCTAACCTGGGTTTTCTTCTGGGAGTTGAAGTCCACAAGTCTTAAAGTTGCCAAGTTTGAAGACCTCTGAGCCAGAAGAACAGGGCAGAAAGCTTGTTTCGTGAATGGCGGCTTCTCCAATGGAAAGGCCTTGGACAGGGGGCTCCAAACCTGGCAACTTGAAGCCAACATAGCTGGCTGAGGAATTCTGGGAGTTGGAGTCCAGAAATCTTAAAAGTTTTCAAGTTTGGAAGACCCCTGATGGTGGGCTTAGCGGAAGAGCCAGAGTGAAAAAAGCAATCTTTCCTCGGGTTGCCTTGAGGGCTTCAGCTCCAATTAACTAATTAACCAATTAATTAACCAATGGAACAGCTTGCCATCAGAAGTTGTGGGTACTCCATCACTGAAGGGTTTTAAGAAGAGACTGGACAGCTACTTGTCTCAAACGGTATAGGATCTCCTGCTTGAGCAGGGGGCTGGACTAGAAGGTCTCCAAGCTCCCTTCCAGATCCTATCTCATCTCAGCACATGGCCAGGCTGGCTGAGAGCGATGGGAGTTGTAATCCAGCTGCCACAGAGTGTACCAGGCTGAGAAAAGCGCCATTCCTGACTTTGCTCGGTGTTCAGCTTCCAGGAGAAAGATCCTCCCACCCCAGCAATGCTTTACACCTCATATTTGGGGGAGGGGGCAATCTAAAAGGAATGGGTGGGAGGTCCCTCTAATAATTGGAAAGCCCAGCATGGCGGCGAGGCCCCCTTGCCCGCTGACGCAGCTCCTCAGAGTTGCAATCTGTACTTTTAAACTTTCTGCGAAGCCCCCTCCCCTCTCTCTATTTCCCACCTCCTCCTCCTCCTCCTCCTCCTCCACCACCACCACCACCACCACCACCGCCAAACCCCCCCCCCCCACTTTTGCAGGTCTCCAGCCTGCTTTTGCAAAGCGCCGGGTGGAAATGGATTTTTAAAAGTGTCATTTTGCGGAGAATTTTTATTTCCCACCTGGTTGTTTATTAGGGCTCTTAAAAGGGGAGCTTGTAACACGTGCATTGATCGAAATACCAATTGAATAGATGGGAGCCCATAAAATAGATCTCCCCCCTCTCCCCCCCACCTTTGCACACGTTTTAATAACGGGCTGATCTCCCTTTCGTGATGACGGCAGGAAGGGCCGTCGCTGCAGCCGAGCCAATTCCCGGCTCTTAATGGGTGGCTCTGAATCATGTTTAGACACGGCTCTCCGCGCAAGAGTTCAGTTGGCCTCACAGTTTTTAAGTGGCCGGTCCTGACGGAGACTCGGGTACAGGTAGTCCTCGACTTACGACCGCCGTGGATCCTAATATCACTGCAGTTGTTAAATTAGCAACACAGTCGTTAAGTGAATCTGGCTTCCCCATGGACTTTGCTTGCCAGAAGGTCGCAAAAGGAGATCACGTGACCTCCAGGACACTGCGACCGTCATAAATATGAGCCAGTTGCCAAATTTGATCATGTGACCGTGTGGATACTGCAATGGTCATAAGTATGAAAAACGGCCCCAAGTCCCTTTTTCAGTGTCGTCGTAACTTTGAATGGTCCCTAAATGAACGGTTGTAAGTCGAGGACTACCTGTGTTGGGGGAAATATGCTGACTCTGTAAAATGCTTAGGAGTGCAGTGAAGCATTATGAAGCAGTATATAGGAGTCCTCGACTTACGACCGCAATGGAGCCCCAAATTTATTTTGCGAAGCGCAACTAGTTGTTTAAATGAGCCTTGCTCCGGACTTACGGCCTTTCTTGCCACTGTTGCTAAGTGAATCGTTGCAAAATGAGGATCCAGGTGATTGGGGACTCTGTAAACGTGCTTAGAGAGGGCTGCGAAGCGGTATATAACTCTTAAGTGCTATTGCTGTTGTTAAGTGAGTCACACGGTTATTAAGTGAATTTCGTTATAGAAATGGCTAATTATATATGAATGTGTAGAAGCAAAAAAGTTGAGGCCGGAGTGTTTTTATCTTGTACTGTGCTAAGAAGAGTTGGAAGTCAATGCCTTTTTCCCCTTTTTTCCCCCTTGTATCTCACACCCCCTTTTCTTCGCTCTTTTTCCTTCCCTTAATTTCCTATTTTATATTCTGTTCTTTGTATTTTATATAATAAAACAAAATTATTTTGGGAGTTGAAGTCCACAAGTCTTAAAGTTGCCAAGTGTGAAGACCTCTGTTCTGGCTTCACAGCTCACAACCTTTCTAGAACCCAGCACCTGGACCCCAAACCTTGCATTTTATTTATTTGTTTGTTTGTTTGTTTGTTTGTTTATTGTTTGTTTGTTTGTTTGTTTGTTTGTTTGTCTGTCTGTCTATCTATCTATCTATTTATCTATCTATCTACTATTTATTTATTTATTTATTTATTTATTTATTTATTTATTTATTTATTTATTTATTTATTGAGATTTATATACCGCCTCACAGTGCAAGCACTCTCTAAGCGGTTTACACCAGTAAGCAATGTATATTTACATTGCCCCCAACAATCTGGGTCCTCATTTTACCTACCTCGGAAGGATGGAAGGCTGAGTCAACCCTGAGCCGGTGAGATTTGAACCGCTGACCTGCGGATCAGTGTCAGCTAAAATGGCCTGCAGTACCCCCACTCTAACCGCTGCGCCACCTCGGCTCCATTAAAGAAAGTTTAATGTGCGAAACCTCCCTCAAGTCTCAACACAACCCTGGATGCTGTTTGGGAACCTCACGCTTTAGTCCCGTGATGGCGAACCTATGGCACGCGTGCCACAGGTGGCACATGGAGCCATATCTGAGGGCACACGAGGTGTTATTCTATGTCAGCTCCAGCGTGCATGTGCACACTGACCAGCTGATTCTTGGCCTTCCGGAGGGCAGGGGGAGGGCGTTTTTGCTATCCCCCAGGCTTCAGGAAAGCTTCCGGAGCCTGTGGATGGCAAATAACGGCCCTACCGGAAGTCCAGAGGCTTCAGTGAGGCCTGCGGGCATGCGCGGGGAGGGGGGTAGCGGGAGGGGTTGTGCACGCATGCGCAGGGGAGAGAGCATTGCATTATGGGTGTGGGCACGTGCACGCAACCTTTTGGCACCCGAGCAAAAAAAGGTTCGCCCCATCGCAATGAACTCCCTGAGCAACATTTGCAATCCTGGGTTGTATAAACGGAGGCGTAGAATCAAAATCATGGGAAGTATTAGTACCGCTTTCTAAAGCCTTAGTAAGGCCACAGCTGGATATGCCGCGTCCAGAACTTAAATTAAAGAGGTTGCAGGGCTAAGGGTCCTGCAGCACTTTCCGGAATAGTCCAGATGGGGAGGGAAATGACGCCATCTGCTATGAGAGGGAGGCCTGCTGGATTAGATCTCTCAAGGGCGTGAAATATGCAACAGCTGCCCCCTTAATAGCGGAAACGGAGTGGCAGGTGTGAAATGGCTTGAAAACATGTTCATTCTGTCACATAAGCCCTAGCCCGTGATACGGTGAGGAGCCACAATGTCCTCTACACCAGTTTCTCAGGTGTGGACACATCAGCTCCCAGAATTCTCTACACTAGTGGTGTGGACTTCAACTCCCAGAATCCTCTATACCAGTGTTTCTCTGGTGTGGACTTCAGCTCCCAGAATCCTCTACACCAGTGTTTCTCTGGTGTGGACTTCAGCTCCCAGAATCCTCTACACCAGTGTTTCTCTGGTGTGGACTTCAGCTCCCAGAATTCTCTACACTAGTGGTATGGACTTCAACTCCCAGAATCCTCTACACCAGTGTTTCTCAACCTGGGTAACTCTTAAGAGGTTTGGACTTCAACTCCCAGAATTCCCCAGCCAGCAAAGTTGAAGTCCCTGTTTTTGCTAGCAGAGGTACCGCGGGCCGGTCCTTTGCTATTTCCAGGCCAGCCCCACGGGCCACATTTAGGAAACCCGCGGGCCACATCCGGCCCGCGGGCCTTGAGTTTGACACCTCTGGTGTAGAGGATTCTGGGAGCTGAAGTCCACACCTGAGAAACCCTGGTGTAGAGGATTCTGGGAGTTGAAGTCCACACCTCTTAGAGTTGTCCAGGTTGAAAAACACTATTCTACACAGAGACGCAACCTAATTCTTGACCAGATACGTCTGGAAGGGAATTGTTAGGGAAGGCCTTGCACCCATGCTTGGCCTACCGGGGCAGCGATCCACACCGCGGATACGGCAGGCTTGCTCAACAAAATGGGTGGGCAGGGAGGAGGGAGCCCAGAGAGACGAGAGAGAGAGAGGGTGATAATTTACACTCTCCTGCCTATGCTTTATGGCTTTCTTAATTCGGCTCCTGCTACTATTAATGTAGTTAATGTTGAGATTATATCTATTTTCTGGCGTCAGACGGTGATTTATGCCAGCCATTTTTCCGTTGCCGGCTCCCACGCTGTTAAATCAAGTGACTTGCCAATTAAGTGCTGACTGGGGGAAGTGGAGGCAATCTGAACAGATATCTAACAGCAAATTAAACTGGGGGGGGGGAAGGTGGTGGTGGTAGTGGGAGTTTTATGTTTTTATTTTTTTACATTTTGTGCGATTGTGAGGACCAGACAACAAACCTTGCTGACTAGGGAAACGCCAAAGAAGTGAACGCTCAAGACGTACGGCCAGTGCATCCATAGGAGGAGTTGGAAGGGGTGGTGGAGGAATGAAGAGGGGTGTGTGTGTGTGTGTGTGTGTGTGTGTGTGTGTGTGTGTGTGTTTGTGTGTATGTGTGTGGTCTGTGTGTGTGTGTGTATCTTTCTAGAGGCCACAGAAGACAATGCTCTGAGCCTCTCTAGTGTTTGGGTCTTCTTCTCAAGAGGAAGATGCAACCGCAATGCCACCCAAACACATTGCAATAAACAAGGACACACATTCGATTTTGCAGCTACTAAGATTGTTGGACGAGCAGGCACAAAAACAGCCGGAGAAGCGATTGAAGCCTGGGAAAGGGGACTGCTGATTTACCACCAGCTTATCAGATACTTAGAAGGCGAGGGCTGGGCACCACAAGCAAACAACAGCCAACAACTTAATAGCTGGCCATCAACACGCCCCAATCAACATCTAAAAAGCCACACACAACAGGCACTGTATAAATACCACACACAGAACAATCCAAAGCACACACAGAAGTACTCTGAGGATGGGCTCCAGCACGAGTCCAAAACTTGGAGGACAAAACCTCTGGTCCCGTGACCGACTCAGATTGGATCCTGCAACACCGTCCTATGTCCTGGGACACATATATTCACCTTTGTTCGCTGCCATCTCTTGGCCAATGCGTGTTCCACTTTTGATATCTGAGCCGCTTGCTGGCTGGCTTCTGTTCCAAACATCTGTTGAGCATCAGGTGAAGCCATAGGACATCTTTGGACAACCTTGTCCTCTGCAACTACCACTGGAGGTTGATGGCTGGAGGTTCAGGGCAGGGCAGGCTGACGACAGGTTAACACGTTCAAGCCAACAATCCAGGACATCTGAAGAACAGCCGAAGGAATCCTCCAAGGTGTTGTGGGCGATTGGGTGTGTAAAGGAACAATGCCCCTTACAGAAGACCCTTTGCCCGTTGCAACTCTTTATCGTGACAGTAAATGCATCTTCCAATTTCAGGTGTGAAAATCAAAAAGGACACTTGTCCAAATTGAGGGAAGGCTGGCGACTTTTGCTGCTGGTTTACGTTGCAGCCAAAATCCAAAATATCCATAAATATCCCAAGACCCCGGTGAGTCAGAAAGCTTTGGACTGACAAAGAGGGTAATATGTTCTTCTACACAGGAAGGTCTTGGAGGTCTTCTAGTCCAATCCCCAGTTCAAGTAAGAAACCCTAGACCAACAGCTCCCAAAATTTGCGGCTTGGCGGCCCCAGCTGGTGGGGGTGGGGGAACTGGGCCACGCGAGTGGCGGGCTGGTATGCAGCTCGACTTACCGTATTTTTCGGACTATAAGATGCACCGGTGTATAAGGCGCACCAAGATTTCGAAGAGGTAAGTAAGAAAAAAAAGTTTTTGTCTTCTCCGGCCCCCAGGAGCACTCTGCAGGCCTCCCAAACCCTCTGCGTGCCCTGTTTTTTACAAAAATGGGCCCATTTTTCACCCGTTTTTGTGAAAAATGGGGTGCACAGAGGGTTTGGGAGGCATGCAGAGTGCTTCTGGGGGCTGGGGGAAGGCAAAAACGCCGTTTTTGTGAAAAATGACCCGGTTTTTGCGCATTTTTAGCAAAAATGGGGACATTTTTTCCTTCCCCCAGCCCCCAGAAGCATTCTGCAGGCCTCCCCAAAATGGGCCAATTTTCGCAAAAATGGGATGCGGGGGTGGGGCTTCGGGAGGCCAAAAATGGCTGTATTCAGTGTATAAGACACACCAACATTTCCACCCTCTTTTGGGGGGGGGGGGAAAGGTGCGTTTTATACTCCAAAAAATACAATAGATAAGAGGTGGGCCGGCGCGCGTGCCCACTCCTGCCAGCCAATGGCACAGCCCAATTCCAAATAGGCCATGGTAGTGGGCCACGGCCCGGGAATTTGGGACCCCTGCCCTAGACCATTTCAGAAAAATGGTTGTCCAGCCTCTTCTTCAAAACCTCCAATGATGGAGCACCCACAACTTCTGCTGTTCCACTGATGAAGTGTTCTGTCAGGAAATTTCTCCTTCTTTCTAGAAGTGGAGCCAAAAGTGGCACCTGCTGCCTTCCCAACAACTCTTTGACCAAAGACCGCATTTTGGTTATCCATGGTCTATCCTGGGGATGATGAAGAGAAAGCTCGTCTACCGAAGAATGTCAGTCCCTTATTTTGATTATGAACTCCACACTGGGCAGATGTCCGTAGAGGTGTGTTGTAGAACGAATGAAGCAACCGTTCAAGGATCAACACGATCCAAATTTCTTCAAGCGTTATGGAGGTCACAGCAGAAATCTCCCTCAAAGGGATGTAGACGTCACCTAGTTTTCCAGGTGACTGAGGTAGGTTTCCACTGGGGAACTGAAGTCCACTTCTGACCAACCTGGAGAAGCATCAGCAAGGAGGGACCTTTCTGGACCCTTTCTTACAATTTCCAGATCAGGCCTTCAACTTTCCTTGGTACCAGAATAGCTGAGTTGGAAGGGACCTTAGAGGTCTTCTAGTCCAACCCCCTACTTAGGCAGGAAACCCTACACCACTTCAGACAAATGGTTATCCAACATCTTCTTAAAAACTTCCAGTGTTGGAGCATCCACAACTTCTGGAGGCAAGCTGTTCCACGGATTAATTGTTCTAACTGTCAGGAAATTTCTCCTTAGTTCTAAGTTGCTTCTCTCCTTGTTTAGTTTCCACCCATTACTTCTTGTTCTACCCTCAGGTGCTTTGAAGAATAGTTTGACTCCCTCTTCTATTCTATTCTATTCTTTGTGGCAGCCCCTCAAGTATTGGAAGACTGCTATCATGTCTCCCCTGGTCATTCTTTTCATTAAACTAGACATACCCAGTTCCTGCAACCGTTCTTCATATGTTTTAGCCTCCGGTCCCCTCATCATCTTGGTTGCTCTTCTCTGCACTCTTTCTAGAGTCTCCACATCTATTTTTATATCGTGGGGACCACTTTCACTTTCACCAGAGCCTACTCTGGCAAGAAGGAAGAGGGGGGTTGTGGATGTCAAGAGAGCATCTCATTTCCGGACCAACTTGTGGTCAGAAGCCAGCCACCTACCGCCATCGCCCAGGGTTCCAGTATCCGGGCTACCTCAGCCGTGTCTCCTCTGCCCTTTTTCCATTTCAGACCCTTGTGCTGAAATTGCTTGGGAAGGATTTGCAGGCTGCTAAATTGGGAGCCAGCAAGAATCGGCCATGAAACGGAAGGTGGCAGAAGGAGAAAGGAGACGCTGCCATTGTCTCTCAAAGCCGCTTAAATGCTCCAGGTTGGATCTTCCGGCCGCGAGGACATGGGATTTGAGGGAGGACTCGAGACAAGTAAATCCCCATCTTCAGCAAGATCGGACATCAGCTCAATGCCTTCCGCCTTCTGATGGGAAGCGGAAGAAAAAGTGGGTCCAGATAAATTAAAAAACAAGGTAGAGAAAGCCTGTAAATGCAGGCAGTTCCCGATTTCGAATAGTTCGCTTAGTGACTGTTTAATGACTGTTCAAAGTTACAACGGCAGAGAAAAAGGTGACTTATGGCCGCTTTTCACACTTACAACTGTTACAGCCATCCTTATTGTCATGTGATCAAAATTCGGACACTTGGTGGCTGGCTTGTACTTATGACGGTTGCAGTGTCCCGGGCTCGCGTGATTCCCTTTTGCAACCTCCTGACAAGCAAAGTTGATGGGGAAGCCTGATTCACTTAACAACCATGTGATTAACTTAACAACCGCAAGGATTCACTTAACAACTGTGGCAAGAAAGGTCACAAAGCGGGCTAAATTCACTTAACAACTGTCTCGCTTAGCAACAGAAATGGTTGGGGTCAATTGTGGCCATAACTCGAGGATTACCTATATTTGGAAATAATTTCAAATATGAGATGGTGGAAGGAAGGAAGGAAGGAAGGAAGGAAGGAAGGAAGGAAGGAAGGAAGGAAGGAAGGAAGGAAGGAAGGAAGGAAGGAAGGAAGGAAGGAAGGAAGGAAGGAAACCCATATTTACCCATTTACCAAAAGAACCCACCTCTCTGCTCCCACTCATCACTCCCTGCATATGTGCTACCACAGATATTTGAAAGCCAGTTTGGTCTAGTGATGCAGGTACCAGGCTACAAACTGGGAGGTAGTGAGTTCTAGTCCCACCTGAAAGCCAGCTGGGTGACTTTGGGCCAATCACCAGGAGACGGGGAGTTCTAGTCCCGCCTTAGCCATAAAAAACATCTGCTCTCTCAATCCAACCCACCTCATAGGGTTGTTGTTGTGGGGGAAAAAGGAGGATTAGTTATGTTCAGAAGCACCTTGCGTTGTTTATAAAAATAATAAAGACAGGATAGAAATAAAGAAAGAACCTCAAGAACTGATTGAAATAGACTTGCACAGAGATTTGTCACACACAAAAATAGGCCCTTAATGCCTGGCGTGTGATTTGCTGCTAGTAGTAGCAACCTTGATCAAGATGGGACAAAATTATCTCTCATTGTGCCAGCTGGGCTTCCAATTTCTTTCAACTTTTTGCTGTCTTCAACTTCCATAAAATTGACTCTCCAGTCTGGCCTTGACACACGGAGAAGCAGGTAAGTTTACTTATCTATTTCCTTCCTTCCTTCCTTCCTTCTCCTTGGTGCTCTCTGAGCTTGGTGGTTTTCTTGCAGATGTTTCATGACCCAGCTAGGTAACATCATCAGTGACCCTTCCTTCCTTCCTTCCTTCCTTCCTTCCTTCCTTCCTTCCTTCCTTCCTTCCTTCCTTCCTTCCTTCCTTCCTTCCTTCCTTCCATCCATCCATCCATCCATCCATCCATCCATCCAAATTAAATTTATTTGCCATCCATCTCATTTCAAAGCAACTCTGAGTGGCTTACAGCATAAAAAACATTAAAAAGCATCAGAAATAAATATCCCTAACCTTAAATCTGCCTTAAACCTGGCTTATCTCCCCCCCCCTCTACCCTGATGGGGTGCCTGGTGGGGCTCTCACGCTGCCGAAAGGGGCCCGTCTGCCTCCAAATAAATACGAAAAACCAGGCAGCCCCGTAAGCGGCGCCAGGCAAAGAGCCCCGGCCAAGCTGTCAGATCCGTGCCGGCTGCATCCTCGGGTGCCCCTTGCCTGCAAAACCCGTCGGCCGGGCCCATTTATTAGGATGATGGAAGTCGGAGGAATCTCAAAATTGCACTCCTTTCTTAATGAGCAGCCGAAGGGATCGGTAAGCATAATTTCAGAGGCGAGTAATATTTTATATAATCGCCGAGTGGTTTAAATTGAAAACCCCCAACTGAATCAATATTTACTGCATCGAAACGAAATGAATAGTAATAAGTCACTAAGCTCCCTCTGTCCTGTTTCATAAAATAAAATAAAAAATAAAAAAAAATTATAAAAATGAGCACAGGAGCGAGGAGACCATCGCATTAACTTTTACGGCACTCGGGGAGTCGTAACCGACGGTTCTCATCAAATCAAACTTCCCCCAAATAAATAAATAAATAAATAAACGAGCAAACCGAAACCTGTCCAGGCCAGCTTTTGAGGTTCAGCAGGATGTGAAGACAGGCAGGGGTGGGGTCTCCTCTGAAAGACCAAGGAAGGACCAGCCACTCCTGCAAAATCAGGAATGGAAGCCGCGGCCTTCGCTAAAAGGTGTGCGAATCTGAGCAGCTAGCAGAGTTCCAGCACAGGTAATCCTCAACTTATGACGGGAAGGTCTGGGGGGAAAAACCCAGAAAAAGTAGGAAAAAAACAGGGATCCCCACCCCCATTTTTCTGATATATTTTTTTCCAGGCCTTCCCATCTCTACTTACAACCCCAGCTGAGCCCAAAACTTCTATTGCTAAGTGAAACCGCTGTGAAGTGAGTTTAGCCCTGTTTTATGACCTTTCTTTCTTTTGGGACTCACCGCAGTCGTTAAGTCAGTCGCACGGTTGTTAAGTGAATCTGGTTTTCCTCCTTGACTTTGCTTGTCAGAAGGTCGCAAAAGGGGATCATGTGACTCCAGGACACTGTGACCGTCATAAATACGAGCCAGTTGCCAAGCGTCTGAATTTTGATCACGTGACCACGGGGATGCAGCAACGGTCGTAAGTCTGAAAAGCGGTCCTAAGTCACCTTTTTCACTGCCTTCGTAACTTTGAACCGTCGTTAAACAAATTTATTTTATTCACTTAGAAAATTTATATAGCTGGCCACTTGCTCCCAGCGACTCTAGGCAGCTTGCAAACAATAAAAACACAGTATAGGGGAATTTTTTTTTTAATTTTAAAAAATGATTGTAAGTCGGGGAGTATCTGTACAGGAAGAGTTGTGCAAGCCAGCTGAAGCAACCAGAATGTTGATTTTAACAGAATGGCAGGGTTGGCAGGGACCTTGGAGGTCTTCTAGTCCAACCCCTTCCTCAAGCAGGAGACCAGGCCTAGATTATTTCAGACAGGAGGCTGTCCAATCAGACAAATGATGGTCTGATGTTAGCCTAACAGGAATGAAACTGACGGACCTGGCAGTAAAAATACAAAATGCAAACTGGGCTGAGAAATTTTTGAGCTCATGTTTCCTCATTTCACAATTAAGTGGGGGGAAGGCAGGAAGGATGGCATCTGTCCAAATTCCGGGGGGGGGGGGTGTATGAGAGCGGGTGAGAGCGGGTGTGTGTGTGTGAACCTGCCAAAGCTAAATGCCAATTCCCAGAGCCCCCCTCCCTCCCCATCATTTGAAACATCCATGGCTGCAGACTGGGAACAGCAACTCTAAACTATTTGCCTCTTATCCCAAGAAGAAATGATGATGATGATGATGATGATGATGATGATGATGATGATGATGATGATGATAAAAATAATAAAATAATAAAATAATAATAATAATAATAACAACAACAACAACAACAACAACAACAACAACAACAACAACAACAACAACAACAACAACAAACTAGAGCCGACAGTTGGTGCAATAAAGCCTTGCATGGGCAATTCCTCAACAAGATTGAAGGAAAGGTTGATAAGGAGAAGATCTGGTTATGGCTCACTAATGGAACACTGAAGAAGGAGACAGAAGGCTTGATTCTTGCAGCCCAGGAGCAAGCAATTAGAACAAATGCAATCAAAGCCAAGATTGAAAAATCAGCTGATGACCCAAAATGCAGACTTTGCAAGGAAGCTGATGAAACAATTGATCATATCCTCAGCGGCTGCAAGAAAATCGCACAGACGGACTACAAACAGAGGCACAACTACGTGGCCCAGATGCTTCATTGGAACCTGTGCCACAACTACCACCTACCAGTGGTAAAGAACTGGTGGGATCATAAACCTGAGAAAGTAGTTGAAAACAAACATGCCAAAATACTTTGGGACTTTCGAATTCAGACTGACAAGGTTTTGGAACATAATACGCCAGACCTCACGATTGTGGAAAATAAAAAAGTGTGGATCATTGATGTCGCCATACCAGGTGACAGTCGAATTGATGAAAAACAACAAGAAAAACTTAACCGATATCAGGACCTTAAAATCGAATTACGACGACTCTGGCATAAACCAGTACAGGTGGTCCCAGTGGTAATCGGCACACTGGGTGCTGTGCCAAAAGACCTTAACCGGCATTTGAAAACAATAAACATTGACAAAATCACGATCTGTCAGTTGCAAAAGGCCACCGTACTTGGATCTGCGCGCATCATACGAAAATACATCACACAGTCCTAGACGCTTGGGAAGTGTTCGACTTGTGATATAGTGATACGAAATCCAGCATATAAATCTCGTTTGCTGTGTATTACATTTTTTGTGAATAAATAAATAAATAATAATAATAATAATGCAGACTTTGCAAGGAAGCTGATGAAACAATTGATCATATCCTCAGCAGTTGCAAGAAAATTGCACAGACGGACTACAACAGAGGCACAACTACGTGGCCCAGATGCTTCATTGGAACCTGTGCCACAACTGCCACCTACCAGTGGTAAAGAACTGGTGGGATCATAAACCTGAGAAAGTAGTTGAAAACAAACATGCCAAAATACTTCGGGACTTATCGAATTCAGACTGACAAGGTTTTGGAACATAATACGCCGGACCTCACGATTGTGGAAAAGAAAAAAGTGTGGATCATTGATGTCGCCATACCAGGTGACAGTCGAATTGATGAAAAACAACCAGAAAAACTTAACCGATATCAGGATCTTAAAATCGAATTACGACGACTCTGGCATAAACCAGTACAGGTGGTCCCAGTGGTAATCGGCACACTGGGTGCTGTGCCAAAAGACCTTAACCGGCATTTGAAAACAATAAACATTGACAAAATCACGATCTGTCGGTTGCAAAAGGCCACCGTACTTGGATCTGCGCGCATCATACGAAAATACATCACACAGTCCTAGACGCTTGGGAAGTGTTCGACTTGTGATATAGTGATACGAAATCCAGCATATAAATTTCGTTTGCTGTGTATTATTGTTTTTTGTGAATAATAATAATAATAATAATAATAATAATAATAATAATAATAATAATAATAATAATAATAATAATAATAATAATAATAATAATAATAATAATAATAATAATATAGAAACCTCAGCGGCTCTGCTGATCAATTTAAGTACCCCTCGCCCATCTTTCAAGGAACGCTACAGTACGAAATGCATGAAACAGACAAAAGCTATAAAACCTTCGCGCATTTCCCTCGCCCCCAAACCAGGGCGCATCTTCCATCACACTATTCATTGCAGCCATTCTAATGCGCCTTATTAATGAACGTTTGCGTCCCAGAGACGCTTCCTGCACGGAGCGTTCGGCAACCTGGCTTGTTTCATCAGGCCACGACTGGGCAGAGAAGGGACTCCATCCATCTTGGGGGGCAAAGGCAGCCTCCTCCCAGCCCATCTTTCATCCAGCCATCACTGGCATCTATAAGATACCACACTGCTCCATGATGGAAAGAGAGGGGGGAGAACCAGAAGCATTGGCCCTCCAGAGGTCAGCTGGCAGGGCCCTCTTGTTTTCCCATTTTCTTTCATTCCCAAGGTGGCGCAGTGGTTAAAGTGCAGCACTGCAGT